>MU894873.1:0-21041 GCA_036418205.1 Ostertagia ostertagi
TCTGGCCTTCTGCTTCGCGCATTCATATCTTACACTTCTACTCCATCCTATTCCATCGATCGATTTGTCTCCACTCTCCGAAATCGCGCGCTTTAACCCGATTCTCTCATTGCGTCGCCTGGTACGTAGCCGGCCAAACGCCGTCTTCTTTCCATGCCTCGCCTGGCTCTGCCTCCTGGTCCTTCGATGGTCCATAACGTGTAGTTTTTGTACGTTTGTTTCTCTTCAGAAACCGAATCTTCATGCGTGAAACTTTGTGTGCTATTTCCAGTGATCACAACTGACATATTCATGTTAGGAAAGAGTGCAAGAATTTTCCGCGCAAGATTCCTTTAAGGTTTAATTAAAATCAACTCGTCTTCTTCAGGTTATTGAACCTAAAGCAACCATTCTAGATCAGACAGTGGGGACCAATGCAATCCAGGGAAGGATAGGGTAGCCCTCAAGTACTTAGCTGTGCCGTTCTCACGGCTCAAAATAGCGCGACAATGGTACTTCCGAGTCGTGACAATGGAGCTAGAGCTATACAAAGTGAGCTAATGACCAGTAATGTGGCTAATAGACAAGATACCTCGCCACTGCAACGTGGATTTGCGACGCAACAGCTTACTCAACTAGGCGGGGCTTAGTGAAGTCACGGAACAAGCAAGTTTAGACAACTCGCTCACTACTCGCACGCCCTCATTTCACGGGGGAATGAAGGAAAGTCCTTGCTTAAGTTTAGTCGGCGGTTTGCTTTGTTTTTCTTTTCATTGTCAAATCAACTCAGAATCTACAATTTCATTTTCGATTACTGTTACCTCAGCAATTTGCTGGAGTTATTGCTTTGAAGACGGACTTCACGATGAGACGACATTCCCTTAGAAACCAAGAAAGGTGGTCAGTGCTGTAGGAATGAAGAAAAAAGGAAGAAAAACGGCCTACAACCCGGCGAAGGGACCCTTTCCTGATGCTCGTTGATTTGCACGTTGAGCGTTGTTGACCTAGGACGGTAGTAAATTACCAAAACTCGCACGTTAACGTTATAATGAGCATGTCACGTGGAGGTGCAAGTGCTTCCGATGATGGTGGAAATCGCTTTAATGGCACCTAGGATACCTATTCATGGAACTCTGAAGAAAAAAGCTTCTTGGGTGAGCTGCAGCTCCCTGGCAGGTTGTTTCCTTGTTACGCGCAAGAACGGATCGCTGACAGAAAAGGGACGCGGAGGGACGAAATACAATGTGTTTGGAGAGACGCAGGATACGCCCGTTACGCGCAGCAAAAAGTCTTTCGGATCAAACTGTCAGGTGCGTGGGTCAAAGCACGGTGTTGGAAAGGGAAACGGAGGCACTTTGCATTGATTCGTCAGTGGTGTAGCGCATGCGGTCTACGTTGTTGTTGGATCAGTCGCGGGATCAATACTACGATAAGTCCAAGGTTTGCAACCTTCGCAGGCTATTCCCTTTTTCCTGCAACCCTTTCACTGTCGACAACAAGCGATGGCAGTGGTAACGATGTGCACATAAGAAAGTGACCCTGGGTTCAAACCCTCTTCGCAGGCAAAGTGGTGGATGCTGACCATTTCCACCATGGCAAACTTCCAATTGCTCAATAGGAACGTTCCACGCTGCCGCTGAACAAGGTTGCTGGAGTAGACCGCTTGGAATCAAGACTTGCAATCAAAATCCGTTAAAGAAATCTTCCACGGAAAAAGCTCCGCCTCCATTACCACAGAAAAACGATACCCCTAGGCCCCTAGCCTCATGAGCATAGCAAAAAGAACGGAACATAAGCGTTAGTTTCGATAATACTAATCCTACACACAAGACAAAATGATCACTCTTTCCGTGGAAGATTCCTTTAAGGTATCGTTTTCTGTGGTAATGAGGGCGGAGCTTTTTCCGTGGAAGATAACTTCGTATAGCACATTAGCGTCGTGCCCAGCGGCCTTTTCCGTGAAAGATCCCTTTAAGTACCCGTCTGCGTTTCCATTAGGTATACTTCTCTTTCTTCGACTTCCGAGCTAATCGTGCAATCCTCTTCTAAAGGCAAGCTTCGTGATAGAAAAGGTGCGAAAGAGCGTTCACTAAGAGGCTAGAGGTGGGGCGGGATCTGGGAAAGAGGAACAAAGCAAGGGGAACGTCCGATTACGCCCATAAAGAATAAGGAGCCACGCTTTTTCAACAGTATTCAACACGCCCCTTCCACCTTGGGATAGGAAGGGGCGTGTTGACAAGTTTCATTAGCTTAGCCCTAGGCGTCAACGACATTGGACCGCAATGGAACCGCTATCACAACTGCGCCCGCGCTTTTCAAGCAGCGCCACGTGGCAACCGACAGCGGAAGGGGGGCTTGCGGACGAAGGTGTGGATTGCGGGTCGGACGAGCTCCAGCGCCTTTGTCGCGCACTTTCAAGCGCAAAAGGGACACGACATCAACGCTTGTGCGCCTGCTTACTATGCTCAGGTACGCAGCATGTGAGCGTTTTCAGCTCCGGAACGTGCCTTTAAGTCAATGGATTGTGGATTGCGTGTATGTGACAACGCCATACCCTTCGTCGTGATTGATAAATTTGAAAACGCCACAAAGTGCTCGCCAGGAAGTCACCACATGAAAAGCCCCACGACTTTGTTTACTCTTCTTTTGGTCTTCAATTTTTTCGAAGAAGAAACTCGTGATTTTCCCCGTCTTTACGGTTGTCATCAAAATCGCGATTTTGACTCGCAGATGGATCAGTAGAAGGACAATTTATGAACGAATTCCCGTGAACCCTAGTTTAATTGCCTTACCTTCGGGTTAGTGACCACATTTGTGAGTACAGACTAGTAAATGAGAGGTATTAAGACTTTGGGTTATTATCAGTAGGCCGGGAAGTGGCAGTGATGAACACGAATAATATGAGAGATACCGATATCGGCGCAGATATTCATGAAGGACAGACACACAACTATGATGTTTGGCAGACGGTTTTATGTTTTTTCTATTAAGAATTTTTAGAATAATATTCTTCTATTAAGTCCATTACTATTACTAAATATCAAAAAATTTAACAGTCAAAAGGCAATCACAGACAGCTGGCCCCTTAAAATCGAATGTACAACATTTTTACACATAACTTTCTTTCATTAAGGTGGTACATGTAGTCTTGGTAAATCTGTGGGTATTTGACGGGTTTGTGAAGAAGAACAATATTGAGGAGGTGATTGTGGAGGTGGTGAAGGATAGCTTTGAGGATAGGCAGGTGGATAAGGTGGAGGATATCCTGGAAGGTAATAGTTGGGATCTTCTGAGTCAGGGTTTAGATAGGGGTAAGTTGGAGAGCACGGTGATCCGTTGCTTTGACCACATCGATGAGTTTTTCCCGGATATACGGTTCCATTGGAAGTCGCACAACCATCTCGTGAACTCGAGGGATCTAAAAAAACCGTATTTCAGAAACATGAAGTAGAAGTAAAAATTTGTAAAAGTAGCCGGAACCAACGTATCTTTAAATTCCTTATTCAAAAGCGTGACATATAGTTTTGCTATGAGACGGGTTGTGCTCACTTATGGCCTGACCTCTGAGGCTTAACACCTTGACGACAGCGCGGCAACTAGGTTTGCCGCGTTTTGCACGCCGCAATGGACATTGTGGCAACTATAGTTGCCACACCCTTTACATTCAGTTTTTTCTTGAACGCGCCATTTCTTCCCAGGTTTTTTGTGTTCATTTTCTAGGCCATACCACAACATAACCAAGAACCACGCGGCTTATAGAATGACCAAATATTCTTTAGTTTGGCAGAGGTTTTTCGGACCGGACGAAAATATCCGTTCAGTTCATTCCTCATTTTCTCTTCATTAACACGAACATGTAGATAAAAAAGAATATTAGAAGTGAGTACAAAGCTACTCGTGTGGCAAGATATGTGTTTTTACCGAAACAACCACGTCCAAAATAATTTTGAAATCACTAAAGCAAAAGTAAGTGAAACTTGCCTTTTCAATGCTGTAACACATCATTCGACCGCACTTTCACATGTGTACCTTCCAATAAGTTTGACACACCGAATATCAGTGAAAACATTTTGTCGCATCGAAGTATTGCGTATTTAAAGCTCAAAATCCACAGATTTGTTGTGAGGCGGCGGCGCTCGCAGAACCGCTCTGGTCCCACGCGGCCAAAAATGCCAAAACGCGCGATGTCGTCAACGTGTTAACCCGAGCCATGAGAGCCCGAGGATGATCTTATGCCTAGAAGTTCACAAAACCTCGAGCACGTTCGGTTGCCGCCATGCCCAAAAATGAAGCTATGGGAAATGTTCCCAACCAGTGGCGCGGAGCTGACGACGGTGAGGCCCTAATTATAAGGCATAGGCTTCCATCAAGAACGTTTAAATCAAATAAGTCCGTATTGATATGCGTCCAGCATTGGTTTGTGGGATCTCGAGCCATCGATTACGGTATGTGGCTCACCTCAGAATTGTGGGATAAACTGCCCTAACCCCGAATTTTAGTAGAGTAGTGGAGGCGATCGGTCGGGTGGTTATGAATTACTTTGATCCTTTCAGGTTTTGGAGAAGGCGATGTCGCCGGAAATCCGCGGTATCGTCGCCAGTTAAAAGTTCCAGACAACGTCGTAGGAGCTCACCAACAGAAGCTAAACCATACCAACACGAAGGCGATTGGTAGGTTAGTGTTAAGTTAGATTCAGATGGGAATTTACTGAAAGGGAGATCCTCAGCGCAACAAACCACCCCAGGAGCGCTTCAAACTTTTTGCTATTTGTCGCAATTTTGTCGCGTCACTGTGTGACTTGTACTATTGGCACGCACTGGCAAAATCCTATAACTGACAAAATAATAGTTGAATGATGATGATCGAGTAAAAAAAAATGTGTAGAAAATCACTCTGCAGGAGTGTTTCTTCACAAGAAGTTTGGCCCTCATATTCAAAACTTACAACCTCAAAATCTCAAAAGTTCGTCTTAAGCTAGCTAAGGGCTCCGAAAAGCAGGACTAATGTCAGCTTCAATTATTTCTCAAGTAGAAATTTACGGACTTGAAACAATTACTTAGAGATGACATTCGCAAACTTTCACTGCCTGCTTCGAAGAAAATGGTCATCTAATCGAGCCAGTTCGAGGTTTCTTTGGAATTTCTTTCTCCTTTCTAACCTTCTGTTTCATGCGATCTGCAGTAATTCAGCGCGTACTATCGATTTGTATTTTTCCTGTTTTGTCGGTCATGTTGTTCTACTATGCCCTGTTGTTTCTGCGCTCATTCCGAACAAATAAATAAATATAATCCTAAATATGGCATAAGTTGACGTCACTAACCAAACAACTCCTTTCACCAAATCTGGTGTACTTTCTCCAAAGGGATATTTGGTGTTCTTATTACAAATATGACATTCGTTTTCGGCATTATCGCTGTTTAAGGCTGGTGACAGACATTGCGAATCGAGCGATTCGCAGGCGTCCGCGGTCGCGTCGCGGCCAGTGAATCACTCAATTGGCTGGTACCGCAACGCGACCGCGGACGCTAGCGAATCGCTCGATCGCAAGTTTGACATCGGCATAACGCAATTTTCTCTCTCCTGGGCTCTCTCAGTCACTGGCTAGAGCGCAGCTTAGGGACTCTCATCGTTCGAGGCTTAGTCTTGATCACGATCCAGCCAGTGAGAGGGCGCAGACGAGCTGAAAATAGGTGCAAGTGGTGTTAGCGTCAAAAATAAATGTTATATTCGATTATCGAATAACACGCATATACAAATTCACAGGGATACGGCATTGGCGTCAAAGTTACACCAATGACGCCAGCGATCAATCAGGTCTAGTGGTTCGTTCTGATTCGCGTTCTTAACGACTACCACTGTTATGCGGAACAATTTTATGACGCATCGCTTACCGTTTCACACGAATGCTGGGTTGTGAACAAAACTTTCGCCCCAGGCGGGACTCGAACCCGCACCTCTCGTTGTTCACAACCCAGCATTCTTGTGAAACATTCGCAAGGCGAACTGCGGCCAAAAACAGCAGTTAACAATCAAACAAGCATCGCTTACCGTTGGAATCGCCATCGCCTTCCTCAGGACTTGTACACAGGCAACATCCGAGGCAACAAATTAGTAGTGTGATGGAGAGGAGCCTAAAATGGGTTATGTCTCCATGCTTTCTCCGGTTGTTGCGCTCAGGAGGAGTTTAGACGGAATATGGGGTGCTGAATGGTACGCCAATGGCGAAAAAAGCGGACGAATCAAGAAAACGCAAAGCAGAAGCCTCTCGTTTGGCCGTTGATTTTCGGTCAAGGTCGGGCAACGCCTCAGACGGTGGAAGTATGGACGACTTTACCGCACCGCGTTCAATGGCACATGCTTCAGTCGAGTTGCTCCAAATGCTAGCACGGCTCGCCTAAATCACCAACTAAACCGATGGATGGACCCACTGCGGAGGAGCACTTTGTGGCGCATATATGTATTAGGTTAGTGCAAAAGTCTTGAGACACAAATTTACATGGATCGTCATGTCTCTACAAGAATCTTTGCCACCGTCATGATTTCACCATATTCTAGAACAATCTCAGAGTTACCGCTAGCAGTATTTAAATAGGTCCCCGAGCCCTTCTGGTATAAACCATGTCGCAATTGTCAAGAAGTCAACTTCGAGCAATCGTCTTCTACGAGTGGCGCCGCGGTTCCAGTGCTCGTTCCACTGCCTCCAATATCAACACTGCATTCGGAGAGAACCTCGTCAGCCATGCGACGGTTAGTCGTTTATTCGCTCGTTTTCAGTCTGGAGATACGATGCTCGACGACGATCCTCCGCTCCGGGCGACCAGCGTTATCGAAAGACGACCGACTTCTCAGCGAAGGTGAAGGAGAAGCCGGAGGCTACGAGCAGGGAATTGGCGGAGCTTCTCGAGTGCGATCACAGCAACGTCGTTCGACACCTTCACGAGCACGGTTACAGGAAAGTTTTCGCTCGATGGATTCCGCACCAACTGACCGACGATCTGCGTCACACGCGTGTCTCAATCGCCTAGTCGCTCCTCCTTACCCCAAATCGGAAGTAGTTTTGCAGGATCTGGTGACCGGAATGAAAGCTGGATCTTCTACGACAACAACAAGAGGGTCGCTGTCTGGCTCTCCCAAAAGGAGAAGATCCACCCGTGCAGCCCAAGCCAGGACAGCACTCAAGGAAGGTTTTGCTGTGCTGCTTCTGGGACTCGAAAGGGAATGCTATACCATGAGTTGCTCCCTCAAGGCCAGGCAGTCACGGCTACCATTTACAGTCGCCAGCTCCAGGAACTCGCTCATGCAATCGAAGAAAAGCGACCGAGAAGGGTTTCTGTACATCTTCTGCATGATAACGCTCGGCCTCACGTCGCAAAGATCACGCAGTCCAGGCTACAGGAGCTCAGCTGGAATACCGTTCCCCACCCTCCCTATTCCCCCGACCTCGCCCCTTCTGACTTTCATCTTTTTAGGCACTTCATAGCAAATTCCTGGTCAAGAGAGTTCGCCACTTTTGGTGACCTCAAAAATACTGTGGCTGACTTCTTTGACTCACAGTCCTCTTCGTTCTGGGAGAAGGGAATAGCCGACTTGCCTGCACGTTGGACATTAATGTCATAGATAATGATGGTGATTATATAGTTTATTGAGTTAGAGTTTGAATAAAATTGTAAAAGATTTTTGAACACGCATCCGAGTGTCTCAAGACTTTTGCACCAACCCAATACTTCCCCGATGCGCTCCCTCTATCGTCACCACTTCCTATAATGGTTTCTTATCCTCCCTTCTTGTCGCGACAGAGTTCGTGTAGTGTGATATTTCTGTTCTTCCAATGATTATGCCTGTCTCGAAGTTGACCGCTCGATTGGTTGCTGGTGTTGATTAGCAGCCGTGGCACCCTGCGTGTGTAGCACATATGAAAAGCGTAGTGGCAAAGTGCAAAAAGTTTTTGCCTGGATCGCTGTTTCCAGCTACATCCATTTCACAACTTATTCTACAATCCTCCTGGCATCTATTTGTAATGTCAAGGGCAGGTCAATGCAGGATTGTCAGCAGATTGCGGTCATCCCTAACACCTTTGTTTTATGATTTCCCTTGCATTCTATTAGTTCACAGTCGTTTGTTTCACCTGTTTCTCGTAAGGTGTATCTGGTTTGACCTCGATGTCTTAAGGTCACTCTCGAAATTGTATTGAGCTTAAGCAACGTGTCATTTTGAATGTCGTGCCAGACTTCAGTCGCCACATCTAACGTATACTATCGGCATGTTGTCGATGATTGATCCACCCATACGCTGTTTGTCACTGGCTCGTCTACAGTGGATATCTAAGTACACACAGGTCAATTTTGCTGGTTTTAGGTCATTTTCCTTGTTTCTTTCTCCGCTCCATTACTTATAGTCTCAATTTCATTTCCAACGGTGGAAATAATTTGTCGTGCCATCTGCCCTTATTTCCACTGGTTCACGAAATTTTTTTTACCTTGTACCGAATGCCGCCATTATTCCGCTGAGAGAGCGCAGGCAAACAGACTACCCTCTCCAACTATGTACGAGATGGCAGAAATTCCGGTAACGACATAGATTGATCACAAAAGAAACAATGTGTCCGAGAAGTCACAAATTAACAACATCAGCATATTGGTGGAAAGTTATCCAACAAAAAATAATATTGCTCTTTGGAGTGAACGCTTTCTGGGTTGATAAATAAACAAAGACTCTGTTGCGTAGGTAAGTGTTGTCGAGCAGGTCCAAGGCTTCCAAAAGCGACTGCTCAACTAGTCAATATTCCTACTATGCTTTTAGCAATTCATTTGCCTTCGACACACCCCATACAGAGCAATCCACAGGAATTGAGTTGGGAGAACTATCTCTGATATGATGAATTCCACTATATTCTGTTGTCATCGGCTTTTGGACAATCCTGTGCATTGTGGGTGGGCGCCAAATCTTGCTCTGATGTCCTGTGTTTCCTATGAGAGTCCTATCGTTTTGAAGCATCAACCGAGACAGGGGGTTCGAGATGATTCTACTATAGTTTTATATCTTGAGCAGCAGAGGTCTGAGGTGCCTTGGAATCGTGAATCCAGCTCATGATTTGTGCAAAACCATCACTGAATAGCTGGTTGGTTTTCACCTCATTAGTGCAGCTGCTCTTTTTATTCAAGAGCAGAATCTTCTTACCAAGGGTAACCATAAAGGAAGGTCATCACGGGATCGAGACATTCACCTGTAGCATCTTTGCTCTCCATTCAATTTCCTCGCATCGGTTAGATATTAGGCATTTTTTGCTTGTAATACTTCTTGTTAGGGTGTGTGCAAATAAGGCGTTGCAAGAGAAAGTGCGACAGCAGTTTCAGCGACCAAATGACGGATTGGGCAAGGTGGTTTCCAGCACTTACTTCTTCGCACGTATTTTCGGAATATTACTCGTAAAGGAATCCTGTCATGCTCAGGGTAACTGATGCTGGTGAACGGCCTTCTAAACTTTGTAATAATGGTCGAGGGAAGTTTCAATGAGCATCTGAATCGTCGGGCAATGGAACACAATCAAACGGCTCGTCGGAGCGACGTAGTGACTATTTCTCGAGGAGTTAAAAGATTGACCATTACGGAGTTGACATATTTCATGTGAACATATCAAAGATGGAGCACTGAATTATCAAAATAAATACGTGGAATATACGTCGAAAACTCCCGGTGTTCAAAATTAAAAATTGATAGCGCCAACCTCTTGTTACCGTAATTCGCGCCCACCGTGTAGAATGGCACCGTGAATCATGGTCGATTATTTTTGCTTTTATCTAAGAATTAGTTAAAGGCTCACCCTAACATAAAGTTCGCTAATTCGTAAATCGAAATCTTGTCGTTCGCGTTAACAGCAGGTACAACATGCATTTGTTCCGCAGCACACCTGGTTTCCTTTACATGTCCATCTAGTCACCACAGGCGAGATACTATCTTGCGTCTGCAAATGTTACAGTAATCTTCATCTTCACGACAAAACTGAAGAAATTATAGCGAATGCTTCGTTATGGCTGCCAAAGGTGACACAAACACAAGTGATCTGAAGGCTTCGGTTAGAAGATCCAGATTGGGACGGCATGGCAACAAGATGTGGAATTTGTTAAAATTTGCAATAAAACTGATTACTTCGGACGCGTATTACCACATTACCATTGCCGAACGGTTTTGTGAAAATAGCTTAGCCTAGTTAGACCACTGGCCAGCAACAGGAAGTGTCGCGCAGTGTTTTAGTTTGTTTATCATACCGGCACAATCCGGATATTTTAGCCCACACTCCGAAGTTTAGCTTCCAGGTAACTGGTAACTCTTGGAGAGCAATGGCTAAATTTTCACGACACTGGTAGTATGTGAGTTACATTCAGTCTAAAATTACAGCTTTAATGGCTACGAACTCCGGAAAACAAAACTGGACGCTCTTCATCCAGCTAAAACGCGAAAATGGACGAGTTTTCAGGAGTCGTATCCTACCGAAATTTCTCTTTACTCACCAATTTTTTTGGCAACATGCAAGATTAGCGTGTACTTCCCCTTACCGTCATGGCCTTACATCACTTATCGAATTTCACTCTTCCAATGCTTCATAAAACAGACCTTCAGCGATGTGAAGCATTGAACTAAATCGTAGCGAGTGACTAACGTGTTATGCCATCCAAAGAATGAATTTCCGATAAAGGAGACGTCCCTTCTGAATCGTGTTTTGGCAACTTCATTGTCTGAAATTTTTGTATTTTTATTTTTTATTGACTCATTAGAGAACTATAAAGGCTTACCACCAAAAACTCCAGCAACGCCTTTAGTGGAGAAGTTGTTACGCTCGAGATCCAATCGGCTCTTCCTTAATTCGGTCAGCAAAACAGTGAGTGCAACGTCTGACCTTTCTTTAGAGATCACTATCGCATCTGTTGTTTTGCAGAACTCCCATTTCTTCCTGCTCCAACATGAAGAAATGGGAGTTCGTTGTCTACTTTCGACTAGATTTTTCAAAATATCCGCGAGAATTTTGATGTAGTAGCTACTCCGAGTACACCGTGATGTTCTACGGTGGCCTTTGTGACGTCGTCTCCATAGATGAGTCAGCTGCCGTTTTTCCAGAACTGCCCACACAGTGCATACACAAAGAAATATCAGACATCAATAAGACGACTGCCTAATCAACTTTTTCTTAAATAGCTGTCCCCTACGCCGAACGTCACCGTGACTGAATACTTCCGAAGAATTCGCTACCGATAACGCGAGATCACTTGACAACGCCTACCTTATCGCCACATTCGATATCTGTCTTGGCGGCTCAGAGCCAGGTAGGGGCTGACGGAGATTTTTTCGGAACCTATGCTCTGACTTCATCTCAATGGCCTTAAATGAGTTTCCGAGTTGCCTCATTATTGGTATCAATTCTGTCTCAAACTGTATAACAGCGTGGGATTACAGTTTGTTTCTAAAAATATTCGTCAGTTGCTCATTACGCTAGTACGAGGAGTTGAGGATATTGCATCGTTATAATCTCATGTCGACGCAAAAATTCGAAAATTCGCCCTTTCTGACTATCATCTTTTTAGGCACCTCAAGCAATTCCTGGTCAAGAGAAGTTCGCCACTTTTGGTGACCTCAAAAATACTGTGGCTGACTTCTTTGACTCACAGTCCTCTTCGTTCTGGGAGAAGGGAATAGCCGACTTGCCTGCACGTTGGATTAATGTCATAGATAATGATGGTGATTATATATTTATTGAGCTAAAGTTTGAATAAAATTATAAAAGATTTTTGAACACGCATCCCGAGTGTCTCAAGACTTTTGCCCCAACCCAATACTTCCCCGATGCGCTCCCTCTATCGTCACCACTTCCTATAATGGTTTCTTAGCCTTCTTGTCGCGACAGAGTTCGTGTAGTGTGATATTTCTGTTTTTCCAATGATTATGCCTGTCTCGAAGTTGACCGCTCGATTGGTTGCTGGTGTTGATTAGCAGCCGTGACACCCTGCGTGTGTTGCACATATGAAAAGCGTGGTGACAAAGTGCAAAAAGTTTTTGCTGGAATCGCTGTTTCCAGCTACACTCAATTCAGAATTATTCTTCAATCCTCCTGGCATCTATTTGTAATGTCAAGGGCAGGTCAATGCAGGATTGTCACGCAGATTGCAGTCATCCCTATCACCTTTGTTCTGTGATTTCCCTTGCATTCTGTTAGTTCACAGTCGTTTGTTTCAACTGATTCTCGTAGAGGTATATCTGGTTTGACCTCGATGTCTTAAGGTCACTCTCGAAATTGTATTGAGCTTAAGCAACGTGTCATTTTGAATGTCGTGCCAGACTTCAGTCGCCACATCTAACGTATACTATCGGCATGTTGTCGATGATTGATCCACCCATACGCTGTTTGTCACTGGCTCGTCTACAGTGGATATCAAAGTACACACAGGTCAATTTTGCTTGTTTTAGGTCATTTTCCTTGGTGTTTCCTTTTCCGCTCCATTACTTATACTCTCGATTTCATTTCCAACGGTGGAAATAATTTGTCGTGCCATCTGCCCTTATTTCCACTGGTTCACGAAATTTTTTTACCTGTACCGAATGCCGCCATTATTCCGCTGAGAGAGCGCAGGCAAACAGACTACCCTCTCCAACTATGTACGAGATGGCAGAAATTCCGGTAACGACATAGATTGATCACAAAAGAAACAATGTGTCCGAGAAGTCACAAATTAACAACATCAGCATATTGGTGGAAAGTTATCCAACAAAAAATAATATTGCTCTTTGGAGTGAACGCTTTCAGGGTTGATAAATAAACAAAGACTCTGTTGCGTAGGTAAGTGTTGTCGAGCAGGTCCAAGGCTTCCCAAAAGCGACTGCTCAGCTAGTCAATATTCCTACTATGCTTTTAACAATTCATTGCCTTCGACACACCCCATGCAGAGCAATCCACAGGAATTGAGTTGGGAGAACTATCTCTGATATGACGCATACCACTATATTCTGTTAACATCGGTTTTTGGACAATCTGTGCATTGTGGGTTGGCGCCAAATCTTGCTCTGATGTCCTGTGTTTCCTGTGAGAGTCCTATCGTTTTGAAGCATCAACCGAGACAGGGGGTTTGAGATGATTTCTACTATAGTTTCATATCTTGAGCAGCAGAGGTCTGAGGTGTCTTCAAATCGTGAATCCAGCTCTTATGATTTGTGCAAAACCATCACTGAATAGCTGGTTGGTTTTCACCTCATTAGTGCAGCTGCTCTTTTTATTCAAGAGCAGAATCTTCTTACCAAGGGTAACCATAAAGGAAGGTCATCACGGGATCGAGACATTCACCTGTAGCATCTTTGCTCTCCATTCAATTTCCTCGCATCGGTTAGATATTAGGCATTTTTTGCTTGTAATACTTCTTGTTAGGGTGTGTGCAAATAAGGCGTTGCAAGAGAGTGCGACAGCAGTTTCAGCGACCAAATGACGGATTGGGCAAGGTGGTTTCCAGCACTTACTTCTTCGCACGTATTTTCGGAATATTACTCGTAAAGGAATCCTGTCATGCTCAGGGTAACTGATGCTGGTGAACGGCCTTCTAAACTTTGTAATAATGGTCGAGGGAAGTTTCAATGAGCATCTGAATTGTCGGGCAATGCAACACAATCAAACAGCTCGTCGGAGCGACGTAGTGACTATTTCTCGAGGAGTTAAAAGATTGACCATTACGGAGTTGACATATTTCATGTGAACATATCAAAGATGGAGCACTGAATTATCAAAATAAATACGTGGAATATACGTCGAAAACTCCCGGTGTTCAAAATTAAAAATTGATAGCGCCAACCTCTTGTTACCGTAATTCGCGCCCACCCTGTAGAATGGCACCGTGAATCATGGTCGATTATTTTTGCTTTTATCTAAGAATTAGTTAAAGGCTCACCCTAACATAAAGTTCGCTAATTCGTAAATCGAAATCTTGTCGTTCGCGTTAACAGCGGTACAACATGCATTTGTTCCGCAGCACACCTGGTTTCCTTTACATGTCCATCTAGTCACCACAGGCGAGATACTATCTTGCGTCTGCAAATGTTACAGTAATCTTGATCTTCACGACAAAACTGAAGAAATTATAGCGAATGCTTCGTTATGGCTGCCAAAGGTGACACAAACACAAGTGATCTGAAGGCTTCGGTTAGAAGATCCAGATTGGGACGGCATGGCAACAAGATGTGGAATTTGTTAAAATTTGCAATAAAACTGATTACTTCGGACGCGTATTACCACATTACCATTGCCGAACGGTTTTGTGAAAATAGCTTAGCCTAGTTAACGTGAAACTGTGGAGGGTCTAACACAGTCAATAGTGAGATGGTTAATGGAGTATCTCATGCTGATATTCCATGGGTCCTCCAGTTTCGCTAAAGCCTGCCGTGTGATGCGCGCGATAGCGGGCGAAGCAAAACTGGTAAAATAAATTGTCAGAAGTCAACTTCGAGCAATCGTCTTCTACGAGTGGCGCCGCGGTTCCAGTGCTCGTTCCGCTGCCTCCAATATCAACACTGCATTCGGAGAGAACCTCGTCAGCCATGCGACGGTTAGTCGTTTATTCGCTCGTTTTCAGTCTGGAGATACGATGCTCGACGACGATCCTCGCTCCGGGCGACCAGTTGTTATCGAAGACGACCGACTTCTCAGCGAAGTGAAGGAGAAGCCGGAGGCTACGAGCAGGGAATTGGCGGAGCTTCTCGAGTGCGATCACAGCAACGTCGTTCGACACCTTCACGAGCACGGTTACAGGAAAGTTTTCGCTCGATGGATTCCGCACCAACTGACCGACGATCTGCGTCACACGCGTGTCTCAATCGCCCAGTCGCTCCTCCTTACCCCAAATCGGAAGGAGTTTCTGCAGGATCTGGTTACCGGGGATGAAAGCTGGATCTTCTACGACAACAACAAGAGGGTCGCTGTCTGGCTCCCAAAAGGAGAAGATCCACCCGTGCAGCCCAAGCCAGGACAGCACTCAAAGAAGGTTTTGCTGTGCTGCTTCTGGGACTCAAAGGGAATGCTATACCATGAGTTGCTCCCTCAAGGCCAGGCAGTCACGGCTACCATTTACAGTCGCCAGCTCCAGGAACTCGCTCATGCAATCGAAGAAAAGCGACCGAGAAGGTTTCTGTCCATCTTCTGCATGATAACGCTCGACCTCACGTCGCAAAGATCACGCAGTCCAGGCTACAGGAGCTTGGCTGGAATACCGTTCCCCACCCTCCCTATTCCCCCGACCTCGCCCCTTCTGACTATCATCTTTTTAGGCACCTCAAGCAATTCCTGGTCAAGAAGAAGTTCGCTACTTCTGGTGACCTCAAAAATACTGTGGCTGACTTCTTTGACTCACGGTCCTCTACGTTCTGGGAGAAAGGGAATAGCCGACTTGCCTGCACGTTGGGTGAATGTCATAGATATAGATAATGATGGTGATTATATAGCTTATTGAACTAGGGTTTGAATAAAATTACAAAAGATTTTTGAACACGCACCCGAGTGTCTCAAGACTTTTGCCCCAACCCAATACTTCCCCGATGCGCTCCCTCTATCGTCACCACTTCCTATAATGGTTTCTTATCCTCCCTTCTTGTCGATTAGTGTGATATTTACTTGTTCTTCCAAGGAGTTATGCCTGTCTCGAAGTTGACGTCGATTGCGTTGCTGGTGTGATTAGCAGCCGTTGGCACCTGTCACCGCGTTGTCTGTAGAAATATGAAAAACGTATATGGCAACAGTGCTAATTGCCTGGATCGCTGTTTCCAGCTACATCCATTTCACAACTTATTCTACAATCCTCCTGACATCTATTATATTTGGAAGGGCATGTCAGTGCAGGAGCAGATTGCGGTCATCCCTAACACCTTTGTTTTTATTTTGATGTCCCTTGCATTCTATTAGTTCACAGTCGTTTGTTTCACCTGTTTCTCGTAAAAGTGTATCTGGTTTGACCTCGATGTCTCAAGGTCACTCTGAAATTGTATTGGGTTGTCCAGAAAATCCTGCAACACTTTAAACAAAAACTTTAGGAAAAGACCAAAACTCTTCCTAGTAGTTTTGGTATTTGATTGCCGCAGTCTATCTTCGGAGGTTTCGGCAAGAGCGTATGAGATTGTTGTGTGAGGATACGTGCGGGGCGTTTAACTGTTTCAATGGGGGTGTGGTGTTCTGAATAAACACATCTTTTGACCTATTTTGTTTTTCGAGCTCCTGTAAAGCCACCTCGTTTGTTTATTTGCAGCTAGCATCTGTGCTGTAGTCAGGAGGGATGTCATTCACTAGGTCATGGTGTCCCGTTGGCCTTGTTCCCTCGCGAACTGGAGATATTTTTGTTCGAAATGGGGCACGGAGCTGGACGGCAGTAGACGATGACTGACAAGCGTTTACTCAACTTCCAAGAGGCGCAGCCGGTTGGTACCAGTAGTAGGTTAACAACAACGCTTATGTGCATTCATTCGACAATTGTCGAGGATCTGCACGATCTCGGTTACAGATCAGTATGTTCGCCATTGACACCACATGGGTTGCGCCAGTCTGGGGAGGCGAACCGTGTGACCATGATTCAGATTTCTCTTCTTCTTTCGCATCAAAGGAATCTCTTGACAAAAATGATGGCTAATGAAGATAGCTCTGGCCTTGACTAAACTATACACATAAGCACTACTGGATTCGACAAGGAGGAAAGCTACCCGCAGGAACGAAAGCAGGCCTTCGTCAAGAAGGACTTTTTAGTGTTTCTAATGAGGTTGCAAACTGATTCGCTACAGAAAGCTGCTCGACCATTGTTGGCTTTAACAACCTTCGAAATTTGGCCGAAGCCATGCGTCAAATCACGCAGAAATTCTCGATACGGTGTTACCCACCCGTATCTGTATGTGGCGAAGGATTACACATGAGGAGATCGTGGATTTTGATCGGGAAATTCTGCAGTGCTTGGCTTACTCGCCTGACTTAGTCGTTTCTAAATATTGCGTAATTAGTACACTGAAGCGCTACCTCGAAGAGAAAAAATCCAATGATTGAGGTCACCTCGAAAATTGGATGAAGCGCTTCTTTTCGAAGCAAACGCCGGATTTCTAAAGTAAGAGGGTTGAGAAGTTGCCCAGAAAAAGTACACGTCTCCTACGTGCTACCGGTGATAACCGTGCTGATTGAATATCCCATTCAACAAAAAAGGTAGTCAAAAATCTTGGACAAAGTGTCGCAGGATTTTCTGGACAACCCAATATTAAGCTTAAACAATGTGCCATTTTGAATGTCGTGCCAGACTCAATGGGTGGATCAATCACCGGCATGTTGCCGATACGTTGTTGGTACGTTGTTGGTCACTGGTTCGTCTACAGCGGATATCTAAGTACACACAGGTCAATTTTGCTGGTTTTAGGTCATTTTCCTTGTTTCTTTCTCCGCTCCATTACTTATAGTCTCAATTTCATTTCTGACGGTGGAAATAATTTGTCGTACCATCTGCCATTATTCCCACTGGTTCACGAAATTTTTTCACCGTACACCGAATCAGGGTCAACCCTACGTTGTTACGAGTAACAACGGGGGGTCGTACCTGGTTGAGTTTGTAGGAGGGGGGTCGTACCCACTTTAGTCGCTCGAAATCACGTGTGGGATTGAGGTGAAACTAAGATTTCGTGGGTAGTAGGCTGGGCGAGTGGAGGGCGCGCAGGATAAAAATTTGCCGTTTCAGCGGGCGTATATACCCCCCCCCCGTTGATAAATAAACAAAGACTTCCTAGAAAGTCATCGACTCTGTTGCGTAGGTAGGTGTTGTCGAGCAGGTCCAAGGCTTCCAAAAGCGACTGCACAACTAGTCAGTGTTCCCACTATGCTTTTAGCAATTTAGCAATTCTTTGTCTTCGACACACCCCATACAGAGCAATCCACAGGAATTGAGTTGTTCTGATATGATGAATTCCACTATATTCTGTTGTCATCGGCTTTTGGACAACCTGTGCATTGTGGGTGGGCGCCAAATCTTGCTCTGATGTCCTGTGTTTCCTATGAGAGTCCTATCGTTTTGAAGCACCAACCGAGACAGAGGGGTTTTGAGATGATTTCTACTATAGTTTCATATCTTGAGCAGCAGAGGTCTGAGGTGTCTTCAAATCCGTTAATCCAGCTCTTATGATTTGTGCAAAACCATCACTGAATAATTAGTTGGCTTTCACCTCCATTAGTAAAGCTGCTCTTTGTATTCGACAGCAGAAGTTTTCTCATCAGGAAGCCAGGAACCATAAAGGAAGCGTCATAAATGGGAATGAGACAATCACCTGTAGCATCTTTGCTCTCTATTCAATTCCCTCGCAACGGTTAGATATTAGGCATTTTTATGCTTGTAATACTTCTTGTTTGGGTGTGTGCAAATAAGGCGTTGCAAGAAAGTGCGCTAGACAGCAGTTTCAGCGACCAAATGACGGATTGAGCAAGGTGGCTTCCAGCACTTACTCCTTCGCACGTATTTTAGAAATATTACTCGGGAAGAAATCCTTTCATGTCATCTGATAAGCATGCAACGGAACAGACATAATAATAAAATTGTACATGATATAAGGCGAAGCGTCAATAAGCATCTGGAACCGTCGAATGGAACACAATCAAGCGGCTCGTCGGGACGACCGTAGTGACTATTTCTCGAGGAGTTAAAAGATTGACCATTACGGAGTTGACATATTTCATGTGAACATATCAAAGATGGAGCACTGAATTACAAAATAAATACGTGGAATATATACGTCGAAAACTCCCGGTGTTCAAAATTAAAAATTGATAGCGCCAACCTCTTGTTACCGTAATTCTTGCCCACCCTGTAGAGTGGCACCGTGAATCATAGTCGATTATTTTTGCTTTTATCTAACAATTAGTTAAAGGCTCACCCTAGCATAAAGTTCGCTAATTCGTAAATCGAAATCTTGTCGTTCGCGTTAACAGCAGTACAATGCATTCCGCAGCACACCTGGTTTCCTTTACATGTCCATCTAGTCACCACAGGCGAGATACTATCTGCGTCTGCAATGGTTACAGTAATCTTCATCTTTAAGGCAAAACTGAAGAAATTTGAGCGAATGCCTCGTTATGACTACCAAAGGTGACACAAACACTTTAGTGGTCTAATGGCTTTGGTTAGAAGATCCAGACTGGGGCGGCATGGCAACAAGATGTGGAATTTGTTAAAATTTGCAATAAAACTGATTACTTCGGACGCGTATTACCACATTACCATTGCCGAACGGTTTTGTGAAAATAGCTTAGCCTAGTTAGACCACTGGCCAGCAACAGGAAGTGTCGCGCAGTGTTTGCAGTGTTTCAGTTTGTTTATCATACCGGCACAATCCGGATATTTTAGCCCACACTCCGAAGTTTAATTCCCAGATAACTGGTAACTCTTGGAGAGCAATGGCTAAATTTTCACGGCACTGGTAGTGTGTGAATAAGTCACACACTACCAGTGTCGTGAAAATTTAGACTTATAATTTAGACTTATATTCATCGTCTAAAATGACAGCTTTAATGGCTACGAACTCCGGAAAACAAAACTGGACGCTCTTCATCCAGCTAAAACGCGAAAATGGACGAGTTTTCAGGAGTCGTATCCTCCGAAATTTCTCTTTACTCACCAATTTTTTTGGCAACATGCAAGATTAGCATGCACATGTTCCCCTTAACATCAAGGAAACACTTCAAATTTATTAAATTTCACTCTTCCAATGCTTCATAAAACAGACCTTCAGCGATGTGAAGCATTGAACTAAATCGTAGCGAGTGACTAACGTGTTATGCCATCCAAAGAATGAATTTCCGATAAAGGAGACGTCCCTTCTGAATCGTGTTTTGGCAACTTCATTGTCTGAAATTTTTGTATTTTTATTTTTTATTGACTCATTAGAGAACTATAAAGGCTTACCACCAAAAACTCCAGCAACGCCTTTAGTGGAGAAGTTGTTACGCTCGAGATCCAATCGGCTCTTCCTTAATTCGGTCAGCAAAACAGTGCAACGTCTGACCTTTTTTAGATATCACTATCGCATCTGTTGTTTTGCAAGACTTTCATTTCTTCCTGCTCCTACAGGAAACACAGAAAAAGTTTGATGTCTACTTTCGACTAGATTTTTCAAAATATCCGCGAGAATTTTGATGTAGTAGCTACTCCGAGTACACCGTGATGTTCTACGGTGGCCTTTGTGACGTCGTCTCCATAGATGAGTCAGCTGCCGTTTTTCCAGAACTGCCCACACACCGCATACACACTTTGATGTAAGAAATACCAGGCATCAATAATACGACTGCCTAATCAACTTTTTCTTAAATAGCTGTCCCCTACGCCGAACGTCACCGTGACTGAATACTTCCGAAGAATTCGCTACCGATAACGCGAGATCACTTGACAACGCCTACTTTATCATTCGATATCTATCTTGAGCGGCTTAGAGCCAATTCAGGGCTGACGGGATTTTTTAGAACCTATGCTCTGACTTCATCTCAATGGCCTTAAATGAGTTTCCGAGTTGCCTCATTATTGGTATCAATTCTGTCTCAAACTGTATAACAGCGTGGGATTACAGTTTGTTTCTAAAAATATTCGTCAGTTGCTCATCACAATTCTTACTACTACAACGATGAAAGTTACTTGGGAACGGCCGGTAAGTGAACAACATTCACTGACAACATCTGCGGGTGAATGTGTGGGGATCGAATTGTATGCAATGAAATAATCTGCTTCAGATGAAAAGGCGTTTGTCGGATCTTCCTCTTCTACAGCTACAAGTCACTGCAGCGTTGGTTACGCTCGGCATACCTGGGATTACAACTTCAACGAAATCATCAAAAAGTAGCAAGCAAGGGAAAAGTAGGAGAATATCAGTGATTTTTTTACTTAACATATTTAGGTCGCATTAGACGGGCTTTGAGGGCCGTCACCTTACAGTGATTTGCAGCTAAACATGCTGTGAAACTGACACGTTTACAGGTGCTGTTTCCAACACTTCACCGATTCCTCAACGAATTTCTCAAAGCGACTCACATCCGGACT
>MU894882.1:0-14009 GCA_036418205.1 Ostertagia ostertagi
AATATTTTGCAGAATTTGCATGGAACTGCGCATTATGGAAATCGCACAGCGATATTGGAGTGACTTGGAACCTCTCTGGGCGAAATGTCGACACCCTGACCGAGTGTTTTTTTCGTGGGCAGATGAATGTGGGAATGTGGTGGTGCAATCACAAACGGCGCGATCAAAGAGTGAACACAGATTTTATTGAGAGGAATTGGCGCCGAGGTGTTCGATTGCCCACATGGGTAGAAAAACTGAGGAAAACCAAAAGCCAAAGATAAGGTGGATTTTTCATGTTCCCCGTACATTGTTAGAGATTGTGAATTATAATGAATTTTATTATCATTATGATTTTTTTTCATAGCTTATTAAAAATTCATAAGTTAATTAGGAAAATTATCGACTGAAGTGAGCTTTTTTCCTGAAAAAAAAACCCGAGGGGTGCTACCCGAGGAGCTGGACAGATTTACAAATAGATAGGTTCTGTTGGGAAGGAAAGCTGCCAACCGCGCCACGAGTACAGCGGTTAGCAAATAAAAGGATCGCATATCCTTGAAAAAACTGGCCACTCTAGAAGAGTTTAGCAGAACGTGAAAAGCCCATGTAAACTGTGAGGAAGCTTTCCAAGAGAAATATCGATCAAAAATCCACTATAATCCTCCCCATATTGGTAGAGCAGAATAATTGGAACTGCTACCGCTTAAAGGCTCGGTGATCAAATTCATTACCAACCTCACCCGAGCTAACGAAACCCTCTAACTCTTTGGTTTAGGGTTTTGAGCCTTAGACTAGTATAAAAAACAAAAGCTTCGACTTACGTATCAAGGAGCCCCAGTGGTGGAATGGTAGTGCCGTAATCCAGGTACGCATTCGGATTATGCTTTATGAGAAGGGGGATGGTAGAAGGGAGGTGGGGGTATATATTGCCACTACCTTTTTTCTCCTCCAATCGTCTAATTAAGGTTGAGTCGCACTCAAGCATTAAGCAACCTTAATCAGAACTGAATGTAAGTCAGTTCTGATTAAGGTTGCTTAATGCTAGTAATGTAGGTCACCAGCACATTTGAATTTGTTGAGTGAAAAAGTCCAAATCGAATTAAACAAATTGGATATGTCAAAGGGCTTGACCTCTGACCTCTATAGGGCGTTGATAGCATGAGCGTCATCAGGTGACGACTGTCTGGGCTAAGCTGTGCTAAAAAGGGACTGCTCGGCTCTGCATTCTTACAGGAAGGGTTAGGTATCAAAGACAAGCCCATGCGGCGTACTTCCGTCGGGCCCTCTGTGAGGGGGTCAAATTGTCATCGACTTAAAACTCCGGAACCCCTATTGCATCACATAAGGATTATATCTCTTTCTGCTTATATAACTGTCGCACCATTCCATCGAAGGCTAATCTTTGAACGCTCATACTAACCAATTAAGGTAAGCATAAGAAGCTCACTGAGCAGGTACGGTATTAGCGCTTAACAGGAAACAAAAAATGGAAACTACACTCCTAAAGGGATTGATCAAGGACTAACGTTTTGTCTATATCCCACCAACGTAATGTTTGAGATTAAGCATTGAAATATTCAGAATATTCTTATCTTCCGCCTTGGTAAACGTTGGCATTGCGTCACCGATCATGCGCCATGCATCCAACATTCATTACGATTGCAACCGCATTCGAATATCGTGTGGCTTGGTGAATCAAAAATTCTAGCGGGGTAACTTCAAGTTGAAAACAGAGATTGAGATTGACTTCGTATAATCAACAAGGACATCAAGACGCCTTCGATGAGAATTCAATGGCCTACTTTCGTCATGCATAACCGACAATCAATTATTGATTAATGGAGTATGGATTACAAAACGTACATGATACTGTGTTTCTTCCTTCTTCTACCAATGAGCAAAAAATGGTTACTTTCAAAACTGCCAGTTTCCGTCAAATAATCTATACGAAACGGAAACTGAACTACTCCATTTTCCCCGTTATCCCTAATATTGAGGTATTTTTGATTTGAGCTTACATTACGAACCTTGATTTATATTTGAACTTCCATCATGACCTCAATTTCATTGAGATTCAGCAGGATTTCCAACACTTTTAGCCGCTCATACTTGAGCAATCTCAAACTCGTCAAAAGTACGCACCGCCTGGCTGATCTTCGAGACGGCAGTGAATTGGGGTCCTATGGCACAGCGAAATCCGCTGCACTGTAGGCTGGCAGTTGGCAGGGGCTTGGCACACTTAGATCAATGGTCTTTATGAATGTCCAATAGGAACCCGATTAAGGAAGTTACGCAGCTTCATTAGGCCGAAACAATTACAGTAGGACCCCTTGAGATCATCTGTGATAGAAGATTGCTCCAGCTTTTGATGGCGCCAAGAACAACGGTCAGGGGCTAGCTCTGCTTATCGGGGGACATTACAGGACTTTTTATAGCTGTGCACTTTTGATATACGAATTTTATGACTACTTCAAGTATACGCTTTTGTTTGCAGTTGAGCAGTTAGATCTGATACAAAAGGCTTCCACCTCAGGTGCTAGATTATGGCCTATATGTATATTGAAGAAGAACCAAATGGCGATGAGTACTGACAGATAATGTAAACTGTTACAGAGTTGACAGTCGGAAACCCACACCTCACTCGTGGGTAAACAATAAGCAGCGCCGCTGACTTTAACGATGGCAAGAAACCGGTGTCGTTTGGCCAGCAACTGACCACTTCAGGCCACAAACCAGAGGCACACCACTTGTCTTTCGAAAGCAAACAATACATATTTTGGTTCTTTGAACTGAAGTCGAACAATTGCCCTTACGTGCCCCTTAACTTTGTTTTTCCAAAGGCAGTTTTGCTAGGTATTTCTTCATTTCTCGGTCATACAGGGGTTGATTGACAACATGCAATTAAAAACTGTTTCAAACAAACATTCTCTATAGCCCCTGTCTCAAATCTTGTAACCAGGTCAAGGATTAGTTTTTTAATGAATTGGCTCGATTTACTTCTTTCGAAAAACTAATCGGGTATATCCGGGATTGCTGGAGTAAATACGGTATTACCGACGAGTTTTTCGGGAAACGGAAAGGGTAACAGTATTTTCGATATAGATTCTTCCTTTACATGAATTTTTACGCGCCGCTTGTTCAGCTTCTTCGATTTTTTTCCTCGCCTAATATCTGATTTGAATCTAGTTAATTTCTAAAAATTTGCCGTCCTTCTTCCTCAATTTTACGTGGAGGTGGTGGAAAAATAGGCGTTAAAAAAGTCAAGAAAGGAAACAAAATTTTTAATGTAGACCTAATTCCATTGGTACAGTCCAAAAGAATGGCCAAAACAAGCTAATCGTCCCACTTTCGGTACCAAGCGAGCAAAGAAATAATGGCTTCTGAAGGCCTGAGCAAAACACCACGGCTCATGAAAGAGACAGCCCCACCGCTGGTTCACTTGAATTGTTAACCGCTTTTCCTTTGACCGTATGAAAGCAGTCCAGAGGACAATATTTATAACTGACATTAAGCTTGGAACAAGGGATGCGGGTTCGAATCCCGCCTAGGGCGAAGTGTTTTGCCCATAGCTCAGCAGTCTCTGGTAGTATCTATAGCCTTCAGAGCTCATAGCGGATTTCATGTCGGTGAGAGAAGTCCGAATTACACCCACACACACCATGTCGACAACGTATGGCGTCATGGTGGCCATTTATTATCGGATGCGACAGGCCGTCGTCATCTCATTAACGTCGATGACAGAATGGTCAGGCAGGCTCATGACATTCTTACGCCTTCCTGCACAACTTCGCAGTCAAAGTAAGCGACAAAGCTTCGAGTCAAAACAGTTTAAGTTGGCCGCTTTCAAAGTGGATATTCTGGCTGAATGTTGTATGCCCCACACACTCCTCTCACTTCAGCCAGCCCGCTTGATGGAAGTTATCTGAAATTGAAAGGTGGATGCTCCCAGGTTGTGGCGAATTCTCGAAAAGGGAGGCGGTTTATGCGCGGTACGTTCCGGCGTTGACGAAAACTTATTCACGATTCGATGGCCCATCTGTTTCTGCTTCCCCCCCCCCCATCAAGGCAGGTTTTGATAATTTGCCGGTCGTCTCATTACTGTGAAATTAACGACTAAAAACGAAAAATAACAGAAAGCGCGTCGGATACGCCATGCATGAGATCTCCATCATTATATCGACGACTTATTGTGATAGTGCAAAGCATAAGCACCAGAGGAAGTGATCACCAACCGAAGAACTACAGCCTTTGAAAGAATTGTGAATGAAATTGAAATATCGATTAATCTGCTCCCAGGATAAGTGAGGTACGTTCTCTTATATTCGCTTACTTACGTACTACGCGCCTAATGAAGGCAGTGACCGCATTGGTTCTAGGATCATGTCACTTACGGAGCTAAATGACGGTAAAGTCAAATTCGGGGTGATCACGAAACCAAGACGTTTTGACCGATCAGCGCGAAGAATCCTGCGTGTCCCTCATAGCGCACATTCTTCGGCTGTCGACACAACTATCACATTTCATAGCAAACACAGGAAAAAGGCTTTTTGCTGCATAAAATTTTCTACCGGGATGTAGACGTTACCGTATTCCTCATTGGTTCATGATGGCGGAAAAATAATACTCCTTAGCTGGTGCGAAAATGTAGGCCCCTCATGCCATCATAAAAGCGATGCAGTGTTCTTCAAGCGCCGGTATTAGGACCATTGCCCCTTTCCCTGCCCATTTAGACACTTGGAAGGCACGGGTCGTGATCAGGTTATCACAGCAATCCTCTTTTGTTGACGGTTACACGGTGCTTAAGCACGTAGTTCGTAGCGCTCGTCGCGCGCACGGAACGGCGCAAGAGCGCCTAAGGCTACGATGACAGCTGCGATCGCTTCCGTTGTGCTTCTTCGCAACATACGGGTCGTTTTCTTGCATTTCATTGTCGAAGAAACTGAAACACCGAACCAATTCATACCCAGGCCTTTAAGATAGGCGTCAATGTTTGCATCCTCCCACACAAGTGTGGAATCGGATAAGCGACTCAGTGGGAGGACAAGACCTTTGAGTTAATCTAACGCACTTCACGATAGATGTTCAACCGGGCCTCTCAGATAGTCGTCTATCACTTATGATTCCGTCCTCTAAGGAGTTCTATTAAATGGCACCACATTCCTTGTGTAGGAGGCATGTAAACACAGAACTACATGATTATACCATGCAAATGCCCTGGTTGTCACTGTGAGGATCGCAGTCTCATACAGATTGCAAGGGGAAGTTCACTAAATAACACCTCGAGTAGAAGATCGGAGCCAATTTCTTTATCTTTTACGGCTTCATAGACTAGCTCCGACCTATTAATGTATGCAAATTCGTAAGTCCTCTCTCAAGACTTCGACCCATCGAGCCGTTGCAAGGCGATCCAAAAACTGCTAATGCGAACTCGCCAAAGGGCTTCGAAGCACCCTTGATGCCCTTATCTCTCTCTCTTGAACTTGCTGGCGAACAATGGGCTAAGCATCGGGCCACTGGAAGAAGAACTAGTGAACGTTTCCGAAAGCACGCCGCCGACTCTTCGAAGATCGATCATTTCTATCCTCAGCAGGGAATCTTTAAGCCATTCGACAACAGGTAATGGAGATTACGCGACCATCAATCTGTTGTTGATGATGAGCAACTCACCCATCCTAAAATTGGAGCACTTTTAATTGCCTTGTTGGCTGCCACCCTCAAAACCTACCCTTCTATGCATTACTCCCCGTGAAACTGTTGTTCTATAATATAAGTAACTTAAGAATTCAATGGGAGAGAGGGACTTTAAAAAATGGCCCCTTCATCACATGCACTCTCCAGGAATCAAATCGCTGATTTATTGTACATCAACTCACTTTAACCAAATCTTTCATCCTTCCAAGGCCGTTTCATTGGCATTAGCGCTAGGAGAATAAAAACTATCTGGTCTCTGCAGTCATTTAATAAGCCAAATCGCATTCAAATATCATTACAATTTTCGGCGGAATACGAATGCGGAGCGCATCTACAAAAAGGAGTCGGTCAACGCCGAACGCTTCATCGTTTATCTTTCCTTTATTCATTCGAAAAAGATCAAGCCGGATTGATTTCGAGATCGGTCATTTGTTCTGTGTTTGCCTGCAAACACAAACTTGCGGCTCCCTGGAAGAAAATGTACTTTCGCCGCCGGTCACTGCACTTACGCACGGAAGTCACTATCAATTAGCGTTAACCACCCGCGCAAAGACAACAATTAATTACGGCGCCCGACCACGAAAGTCACAGAGTACGATGAACAAACACATGTAGGTTGCCCTAATTCGACCAGTTGAACAACCACCACGGCCGGGGGAAAAAGCTTTTATTTATTATTTATTCTATTTATTTATTTATTTATTTATTTATTTATTTATTTATTTAATTTATTATTTTATTTACTGTTGCACTCAAGGTGCGCCTAAGACAATCGCGTGCGTATAAATACAAAGTTGACTGCTAGAAAAACTCAACACACGCCTAGATTAGCGACCTAACTATGCAGAATGTGTCCGTAGGAAATAATGAATTCGTCAGCATTGGCGACCTCCCAAAATGAACGTGAATGAGAAGCTCCTCAAAGAATTCACCACTCCCTATTCTTGGGAAAATTGTGTCAATGTTCCATTTGGGAAACATATGTTGACGGCGGAAATCTACGGTTAGTTTATAAGAGCCAGCTGGTCAAATCCTGGCCCAATTATTTTGCTCAGCTATCCACACTTGCCTACAAACCTGGTCATGAAAGTAGTCCTAGATAAATCTTGCCACCCGAAAAGTTCCGGTCTTTAAAATATTACCGAATTTGCTTACGTTCTTTCCTAACGAGTCAAGGTCAATCAAACTTGATTTGCACATTTGCACATACAGTATTCATATGGTTATGATATAGCGCACCTATGCGTGCATCAAATAAATAAATAAATAAATAAATAAATAAATAATAAGTGGGATCACATTGAGATATCAAGCCTCCTGAATGGATAGAGTAGCGTAGCGTAATCCATGAATTTAGCAGCACTGCCTGTCTTAGTCTTCACCCCTCCTTTGTAAATATGTATTTCGGCTAAAACCTGACCGCTGCCAAAATTTAACAAAAAAGAAAGAAACAAGCATATTCTTAGGAAGCTTTCAGCGCATTAGCGCATGGATTGTGCAGATAATGTATATGGAGTCAAATCGGGCGCTAAAGAACCAGAAAAGAAAGAATTTTAGTCTTATTTTTGAACCTATTCCGCTTTCTAGACCGAAAGAGAGTCCGTTCACAAGGCCCTAGAAGTCTTATTGTGGCGCTTGTCAAAAATAAGGCGCGCTTCCAAAAAATCGCTAACAGAACGAAGCTATGAAAGCAGGAGAAAGCAGAAATGCTTACATATAAAACTGATGATTACGAAGGAAAAAGTGCATGGAAGGCTTTCCAGTTGGATTATTCAGTAAGGGATTTCTGCACAAGATACAAATAAATTAAACAAAGTTAAATGAAAATTTGTAACATCTGGCTAAAAGAACAAATCTCTTAGGATCTGGCTTGCAGATAACGAGGCCAGAAAGGACCCATAGAGAGGCTCAAAAAGTGTATTAGGCGCAGCGTTCACCAAACAGATAGAGGTAACAAACAAATAGATCAATGTCTATGGGCGCCACCGATAAGCACAGGTAAGGAGAGCAACCACGCGAAGAAACTTGTGCGGACAACTGATGCCCAGATGCGCGAAAGATAATCGCTGGACTAGCAATAACTACATTTGCTTCGATTCCCGAGAAGAGCTGCCGAGGATGGCGCGGGACTGAAGAAGAGCAAACAGCCAATTCAACAAAGACGTTTGCAAAAATGCTCAAAGGCCTTCAACAATCACCTCAAAATCGGAAAAAAAAAAGCAGATAAAGAATTCAGCGCGCAAACTGGACAAGTCGGGATGCAAATTGGGCCCACGTATTCCGGAACGGGGGCTAATTGCTTACAATTCTCCGCAAATAAGGCTTCATCAAATTTTCAATACACTGGGAAAACATCACGTTTCAGGTGAGCAGTTCTAATGAGAAGTGATGACCATAAAAACCCTAGTTCTCAAAAAAAAATATTGGTAAAAGACACCAGCTTGGCCTTAACCATTCACCAGGTTTGGGATGCGCCGTGCATTCTGACTCCATCCTAAGTCATACTATCGTTTCAAAGCGGGCCTATACAATGGTCTATACGACTTGCGATAGCCAGTCTTTGTACAGGTCGGCGTTCTTATTCTCCCAGACAAATCTGATACCAAATAATCGAGCCTAGAGGGATAGGAGGCGATGACCCCTCTACCATTCCTACTACCCATTTTTAGAACATCTTCATCGCCTCTTTTTTGGGTTGCTCTGGGTGAACCCATACTTGATTTGACTCCCTCTCGGATTGGAATTTGGGGGACAACATTACTTCTCTCAATCACAAAGCAGTAGAAACGATAGCTTACCAAAAATAGAGTAACTTAGCATTCCAGGGATTACAGAATTTCCTCTACAAAGGAGAACCCGACAGACTACTCTGGTTCGAGAGGCTGACGAATATGGATGTGGCCGACTGCCGCTAAGGAATTCGATGATCAGCGGGATGACAGGTGAATTAGGTGACAGGTGATGAAGTCCTCTTACCATGACCTTCAACAAAAATTGCAAGTCTTTGGGAAACGGCCGCGATTTCAAAAGGTCAACCTATTCTTGCCCTCTGTGAGCTTGGGGCCGATGGGACAGTGGGGGCGGAGGGTGGAGGGGGCAACTCTGTATATACTTTTGTGATTGAAAAATGAAAGTAAAAAATCGACAAAAACATCAAAAAATAGGAGGAACATGATAAAATCACACGTTTCTTCGAATTTAGTCGTAGTGAAGAAAAAAGGCCTTTTTTGAAAGGACGGCACGAATTTTTGAGAGATCCTAGCACCATGCAATAATAGGTAAGAGTAAATAATAGTAATGATGATAGGGAAGGAAGTCTTATTTCAGTGGAAATAAAACGTCCACAGCATAGTATGATTTCCATGATTGACTACTTTTAATACTTCTATAATAAAGGCAGGGATAGCCCAGGGGTTACGACTGCATGCGCTCAGATGACCTTTTAATGGGTTCGATCTCTGCCCGAATAAAATAATGCCCTTAAAGACTTAAAAAGTAGGTACAATATCAGCGCGGTGACGTGTAGCAGTGGAACTGTCAGACTAATACTTCCACAAGTCGCAGATCGTAGTCTAGGGACCTTCAACGGGTAAGATCAGTCTGGGGGGAAGGGGAATAGATTTTTAACATAATCTTCCGTGAAGCATTCTAGTACGATAGGAGTTCTCATTGGGTCAATGAAAAGAAAAGTCGCGTGATGAGTGGATTTCGCGGGGGTGATCGAGAGAGATCGCCATCATCGTCGCCTGCTCGTTCACTCCTGCCACCTGACTCGATATCGCATATCGCATGCCGGCCATCTTGCTGTACTAACGCGTCCACGGACCCCTACCATCGCGCGCACTACATCACATTTCATAACAACAACATGGTCCCTCACGAAAGGGTCCCTTAGCCGGGGTCGACCACGTCGTCTGGCCGCTTGTAAATGTTTACAAAGCCTCGCACTCTGGCGGCTGGTGGTGCGTTTTGACCCCGATCTAAAACCTAAAACCCTAAGGAGGTCGAGGAAAGTGGGAAGATTCTTCATAGTCACAAAAGACGATTTCCAATATCTGACACCGGACGGAGGGTTGACTTCGAACTTCCTGTTTCGAGCCTCGTGGCTATTTAACGAAAACTCAATTATTTCTCGCGGGTAAAGGCGGAAGAGAAAGCAAACCTAAAATCTATCACTAACTGCCAAATTGTGTGAAATAACTGCGCACTTTCTCTGTTACTCAGCTTTTTCCAAGCTAACCAGACCAATCACGATGACCTAAAATGGAAGCGCAAGGACGAGGCTCGGGGCACCGTGGACTGGACACTGCTATGCCCCGTTATAGGGGTTGATTATCAACATAACAACGAATCAAGTGATTTTTATAAGGAAGTATAGCCCATAGAATGTTGAATGGATCTGGTGAACTTCAGAGATGAATTAAGCACGAGTCCTCATAAGGTAAACCGTTCGGCTACGAAGCTTAGGATGAAAGTTCTCAAAGGTTCAAGCTTGCAGCGTTGGTGCGCTCACTCCCTTTCGTCTTGCATTCCACTCTCATATGTAGAGAGGACTGCGCAGTGACTCGCGATTTGTACATACAAAAACCTCCGCGGCTAAGAGGGGTAATCTTCACTGAGCCTGTCCTTCTTAAAGCAACAGTCCAGGAACGAATTTGCGGGCCAAAAGCACCTATATGGAAGTTGTAGGTGAAAAGTGGTCGAACGTAAAGAGAAAAAGTGAAGAAAACGCCCAACTGGGGCTTAGACAGGGACATGCCCTGCCGTTTAGGGAGACGTGTGTTGGACGAGTTGTCCGAACCTGCCCGTAGTACATGCGCTTTAATTGCAACTGCTGGCAAATAGCTGCATGCTTGCAAATACATAACTACTTTGCCAGCAATCGAAATTGAAGCGCTTCAATTGCGTTCTTATGGAATCGACCTCATACAGCGCGGCGGTCCCGCAACGACCGCTAGTCAAGCGCGGACTCTGCACAGCGTATGTTGGGCGATCCGCCTCTTTATGGGTGATCCGCCCCCTCCAAGAGGACTTCGACCCCTTCCAGCGCATTTTAGAGGTAGGTTTTGAAATTAAAGACATTTCCTATAAACTTTAGTTGGGCTGGGGCATGTTTTGACCGCCTAATGACCAAGTAGTTGAAACCCTGCCTGGACTGTTGCTTTAAGGTCCAGGGCCTCAACTTGACCACACAGGAATTGAAGGCTTGGCTAACCAGAACGAGACTTGACCGCGATTTGTCTCCGGGTCAGGTGTGCGGTAAGTAGCGCTTCTGCCATTACAGTACCCCATTATGAACAGTATCGCGAAGTGAGGGCCTAGTTGTTTGTTGAAAATTTCGTAGAGCAGACGACTCGATTTTGCTTGCAGCTGAAAGGAAATGCTTTATGGTCCTAATGCTTCGCCAGAAAGTTCAGATAGCTTCACTTTTTTCTTCAGAAATTTTCACACTAGCCTCTGCCTTACGTCTTATAAATCTTCGAATAGATAGAGATATCTACAATCTGGAATTGGTTCAAAACCGAGCGTGACCAAGGTTAGCGAGATTCGAATGAAAAATCAAGTCGACTGATTGGACCAGTGAGGCGGGACGGAACTGTCGACAAAGAACATCGTGGTGCCCTTGACGTTTATATGTTCGGCCATAACCGCATTCGCATGAGTAATGAATGGCCAGGAGGATGTATAGTTACGTAAAGAACGATTTTTGCTTAAGTGACGGTGAAAGGGTATGGCAAGCAGAAAGCATGGCGCAATGTTTTTTGGGCTAAACAAATGCAATTCACTAGCTCTCAACGCTTTAGTATGTCCCTTTGGGCTGTTAATCAGTGGTACGAAATCATCTCACTGTTGTCATTTTTTGTATCAAAGCTGGGATCATCACTGCACTAATTATACGTTCTCCACAATATAATGATAAAAATGGTGGAAGGACAACCCCCCCCTGCCCAAAACCACCTTCTCTCCGAGGTGCGCCGCGCATCCGGCATCTGCTCCGAATATGGAAGTGTTTCCTTCAATGCTAAAATTGCCCACTGGATGCATTCCTGAGCCAATACATACCAGGTCACTTTCTTGAGCTCTCAAGTGACTAATTATTGATCTAGAATAAGCAAGGGGAGGTTAGATGGGATTCATTCCACAGACGTGTCAGTGACTGTGGCGCATATCCCTTTGAGCAACCCCTGAACTGAGATACATGGCCTGTCATTATCTAAGGACTTTGGAGGAAGCGAGCAGCTTCACTGACCAGATCTGGAGCAAGTATTGTTTGGGGCTCGCCCTGTCATATCCTATACTGATCCTATCGCTTTGTTGTGAATTTCTTCCTCAGAGCGGCACAAACCCGAAATCTCGCGACTTTGCTTCCAGTGGTTGATGGGAATGGCGTCAATAGGTCCCGTAAGTCCCCTGTAACTAAATGTAACCGATCATTGTCGTGAAACATGTCAGATTCCGGGTTCCTATTACACCTTTCTGACTTGATATGCACCCGGAACGGCTAGGCTGGGCCGGGCGTCAAAGGTGGAAAACTATTCATATGTGGTATGAAAGATTCGGCAGATACATCACAAGAGAATAACAATAAGGCGATTCAAACCTCGTGGACTTCTTCTTTCTGTACTCTTCACGAGGTTGTTAAATGAATTTTATTGGCCCACCAATCGGCGATGGCCTTCTTCAGTGCCAGAAAGAATCGAAGCAATCATTAACATTCCGAATTGTTACCGGCCTCCCACGAGCTTCTGGGTGGTCTAGAGAACCGGAATGAGCTACATATGTTAGGTGGCCCACCTCAACATTATGTGACGTTGCTTGATCTCGAAATTGGCATGGCTATGGAGACTAGTTTGGTCGGATAGTCATAAGCCTCCCACCATTTCAGGCCTTATAACGACGAGATGTAAGCCAATAAAAATGATTGAATGATATCAGCAGGCTCACGCAGATTCTTATAAGCGCTATCTCAGCCCCAACGGCTACAAAAAGAGAAATTAGTTGATTCGGCAACATGCCTAACAAATGCTGAAGGGTGGGAGTGGGTGAGGCAACAAAGAAAAATGAGTGTAACTTTGGTTTTGCACAAAGTGAGCTTACATAGCTTAATCCATAAATGGGCCTGTTCCGACAAAAGAAAAATCTAAATAGGCATATTAGGAATGAATTCATTGTCTCCCCTGAACTGGACTCCCTTAGTTCAAAGTCAGTTGCATAGATTTGGATAGTTCATCAAGCAACAGCTCAAAACTAAGAAAAGGAGCTGGTGAGTACACTGCTTCAAACGGTTTCGAAGAATGAATACCTTCTTTAATTTTAGGTTAGAAAAGCCACATGGAGTCAAAGGGACCAAGTCTGTGAACTAGCCTCGATTACAGTAGTGTGTTTTTGTTGGTACAAAATCAAATATTCGGGAGGATTTCGATCAAATCCTCCCGGAGACTTGATCGATTCTACCGCACTAGTACCAATTTTTTCAGTGTAGGTGATAGAGCAGTATCAGATTTGCAAACAAATCGCTTCATAGAGTAAGTTGAAAGCTGGTCTAACGGGGGACTGGCAAAAACAAAGATTTACTGGTACAATTCAGCCTAGGTAAAAAAAAGCCCGAGCGAGAGTAATGTTGGTTGTGGATGACAATTTAGCCACATGTTTTTGAAGAAAATCCCTCCCATTTCTGTTCAAACCTACCAAAAAGCATAAGCATATTTTGATAGTAAAAGAAGCAGATACATGGGATATTTTGATACACATCGAGTAAACAAATAAACAACGTAAGGCTAAAAATTGAGGCGCTATCGCAGATGTGGGGGCATTGTGACAGCAGTGCATTTAAAAACTACTGCACTATCTCCTTTTCTTTGGAAATAAGTCTCAGCCGTAGAGGAAGATACGTCAAGGTGCGTGAGCAAATTTTTCCTTAGGTTCCTGCCCTCCTATGCCACTCTTGTACAAATTTGAATATTATGCAGGATTAGCCGAGTAACTGGAGGCTTTGGCTCATCGTCTGAACCCCTGCGCGTTCGATCCCTGCCGAAGCCAAAACCACGCCCAGGCAAAGTTGGAAAAATTCTGCCAGCAAGAGTGTCACGTTCAATTAACAGGCCGGCTTATAAAGATCGCTTTCACAACAAGCACGGTTGAAAGCCACAAAAGAACCACTGATGAAATAAAGTGTAAACAAAATCGATAAATATAGATTCAACAAGTAATAAATAAGTAGTAGTGGGCGTTATATGGTTTACTCGCCATAATGAATAACCACTTTTGGATCAGTTCTGCTAGTTTTTCGCAAATGGCAGGCGTCCTTGAACAAAGCGACCTTCCCATGAGGGGATGTC
>MU894885.1:0-10126 GCA_036418205.1 Ostertagia ostertagi
TTCGATACGGGAGCTACTCGGAGTTTCATCTCCACTTCCCTTGCGCAGAGGTTAAAGTTACCCTCCTTCAAAAGACTATTTGTCTCGTCTCCACCTTCGGAGGGAAACAGGAACGCAAGCGTTCGCAACAGGTGTCTGCGGACGCTATCGGAATAACAGGCAAACTCCTTCCCATGAAATTTCTCACCACGAACACTTTAACTGACAAAATAACGATTCCTCGTTTGTCGAAAATGGATATCAACTATATACTCCGTAATAACGTTGATGCACATCTATTAAATACGTCAGATGTCAAAATCTTCCCAGAAGTTTTGATTGGCATTGATCATTACAATGACGTTATCAATACTTCGGAACCTAGCATCACGTTACCCTCCGGGTTACTCGCCGTGCCTACATTCTTTGGCCACGTTATAACGGGAATGGGAAATGCCGACGCATCATCAAAAAACTGGCTGACAAGCAATGCATTCCTGTCGTTAGCGCAACCAGAACACGAAAATTTCGATCTTTCCGCAATGTGGGCCCTCGAAAATTTCGGAATAACTGACCCCATATCGGAGTCGGACGAAAATCAGGAAATTCTACAGAATTTTTACGACACTATCGAAATAAGGGATAAAGAAATATTCGTGAAATTCTCTTGGAAAATGAATAGAATGGACTTCAGTGACAACTACAAAGTCAGCTTCACCAATTATATAATCCTTACGCAAAAATAATGAAGTTTGGTCGGCTTACTGTAAAATAATCGACGAACAACTCGAACGCAATATTATAGAAGACGTTCCCAAATCCGATAAAGGCAATGACTGCCCCATATATTATATTCCTCACCAAGCAGTGGTGAAACCCACAAGCACCACTACAAAAGTAAGAATCGTACTCGACGCCAGCTCGAAAAGAGTAGGCCAATTATCGCTGAATGACGTACTTTACAAAGGACCAACTATTCTTCCAGATCTCCTGGGTATCCTCATTCGGAAACCACCTGATCATAGGGGATGTCGAAAAAGCATTTCATATGATCCGCCTTCAAGAATCAGAACGTAATGCAACACGTTTCCTATGGTTAAAAGATACCTCAAGACCACCTACATTCGAAAATATACGTGAACTTCGTTTTACAAGAGTGCCATTCGGCACCAAGACAAGTCCCTCGTTGTTAGCGATGTCTATAAAATTTATGCTCGAAAGAAATAGTAATAAAGCGTTATGTAAGGAGATTGCTCGGAATCTTTACGTAGATAACATGATCCTCAATGCGGACACAGTAGAAGAGGCGAGTCGAAATACAATTTAAGTAAAAAAAATTTTCGAAAATATGTCGATGAAAGCCGCTTACGATGGTTTGGTCATGTGATGCGTAGCAATTCAGGATCCGTGGCCAAACGTGCCTTCGATATGCAGGTTGAAGGATGCAGGCCGAGAGGTAGACCAAAGACTCGTTGGATGGACAGAATCGAGAAAGATATGGCCTCGCTGCAACTCAGGCCCAGAGACACCGAAGACAGACTGTTATGGCGGCGCAAGATCAAAGCAGCTGACCCTGCGGACATGCGGGAGTAAAAACTATTTTCGAAGGATATGTCGATGAACATAAGAGAATTCGCAACGAACTCAGTTCAGCTACGGTCTCGCTTCCCGGAAAAGGATAGATCGAATGCTGCAAAGGTAAAACTATTGGGCATTCTCTGGGATACGGGAAAGGACCACCTACTAGTACAGTCGAAACTCGAATTTCAGAATAATCCAACAAAACGCAGTGTTCTTCGCACTATCCACTCCAATTTTGATCCGTTAGGATTCCTAATCCCACTCTAGCCCAAATAGATTGCGCCACTCATTCGTTCGCTATACCCTGTTCACAGAATCCGAAAACAACGGTCGTATGCTTTTCCTTCTCTGTTGCCCAGATTAAGGAAATATGCAAGGCTCGTTGTGGTTCCAATACAGTAATACTCGAACTCGCTGGAACTCTACAATTTATTCGTCATTTCACCCATTTCTCCTTATTTCTCGCAACTCATAAAATTAGATTCGGAACCTGATGATGAGTCAGAATTTTTCTTTCCTGATATTTCCGTACTTTTAGGAGTCATCAGAAAGTACTTTGTGTACTCCTTCATGATTTTCGTTACGCCATTTGTACTACTAGCTATGATACTAACATTATGTTCGTCCTCTTTAAAACAGCCTTCATCGCGCAACGGTTCGGCATGTTCTTTGATATTTTCGTATGTTCCATGTCTCATTCCAGTGATCGCAATGCTGAAGCTCATAAAACTTCCTTTTCGCCTCGCCGTATACGCAGTTCACTCGTTATATAAGATTTATGTTCGAAATTTCGCGAAACATTAACTTGCATTTCTAGAATGGCACTACGGCATGGAGCACGATTCGGATTCCTCGGCCATCAATCCCCGGTAGTCAAGGATCGTAAAGAGGAAGCATTGGCTAACTCGATCGAATTCATCAAGGAAACCGTCACTAAACTTACATCGGAACTCGATTTTCTCCGACGAGATGCAATGGAGAAGGAGGTGGGCAATACTGTAATCACCTCGTAAAACATAGCTACTTCCTGTCCTTTTTTCAAGAAGACGATAGCGATGTTAGCTTTTCAAAATTGGTCACGCTTGGGGAAACGACGGAGACGTCGCCTCCGGGTTAGTGAGGCATAGCATAATGTTCCCAACAATGTTCTGATTCCTTCGAACTTTTTAGGTCATCGCAAAAAGCAAAGGACAACATCCTCATGGTTGAAAGCCAGTTGCAAGCATTACTCACGATAGCGCCAGGACCTTCTATTTTCCAAACTTCTTCGCAAGCGAACCGAGACCAGGCAGAGAAGACATCGGAACTGCAAGGACCCCCTCTCATCAAACGCGGCCGTTGTAAGTTACTTTGCGGATCAGACAGTCATGCATTCGCTACGGGAATGCGATGTTTACCCTACAGTGTCCGCCCGACGTACACGCATGCAAGAATTACACATCTGTTTTTTTTCTGTTTCATGTTTCATCTTTCAACAGCACCTTGCGCCTGGCGGGTACTGTCAGCTGGTACCGTGTTACTATTGTAGCCAGGAGCGCGGCAGAAATCCGCGAACACATGTGTCAGCTCTTTGCACATACATGTTTCCAAATTAGGCGGCGCGCTATATGAACATCCGGCGCTTGAGAACTGAACTCGTAAACAACACGCGCAACTCTCACCTAAGCACGCTTCCACGCACCGAATTTGATTAGTCGGAAGTCGTAAAAGCAAAAAAAGAGCGACATTCATGACATTATTTACAGCATCGCTCAAATGAATTCTCTGGCTACAATGGCTACAACGGAGTGTTTAACAACAACAATAATGGAAATCAAGTACTTCCTTGCTGTTGTATGTTGTCATTTTTGAATCGTATTGATTGTGTATCAAGGTCGATTTCACGGTTATGTATGCTATTTGTTATGCAATTGAGGTCGATTTCACGCCTATTGCTTTTACTCGGCGCCGGAGGGGTCCCCACAAAGTTCACCATTTTTCGCACAATAAAACCGAGGGCCAACTGTGAGGTCGCAGCCCAGCTGTGAATCTCGGCAGAATGGACGGTGAGGATGACTTACTGATGTTGGCCGGTGCTTGCTCATCGACTTTCGGTCAGAAGAGTTTTCCGCTCGTAACAAAATTTCGCTATTTGGAAACCCCGGCGCGGGAGTGTCGTGAGGAAACTCACGATAGGCGGAGCATAGGAACAGTGTGGGTATAAAATGATTGTATTGGGAGATTAGAGGGCTTTTTCTGCTCTGTGCGCTTTCGCGCTCCGTTTTGCCTCTCGGTGGTTGCTTTGTGATGTATCTTAGAATGAACATCAATAAAATGTTGGTCGGCATCAACTTGTGAGATGCACGTAACATTAACTCCTAGCATCGACCGATTTGTGGCTCAGTAGAAGTTCATAAATCCGAACATAAAAAACATGTCCTCTTTTCTCGATTTCGCACTCGAAGTAATCAGCTAATGCGACCATAGTGTAGGTTACGCAACAAATGAGCTCTCATAGCCTGCTCGGTCATATTCAGAAATCCCTAAATGAAGTTCTGACGTGCGGTGCAAAAAAGTGGCACAAACTTATGGGACAACCTAGTATGTTGAATGGAGCACGCATTCCTTTCTAAGATGCTATAAATTTTTGAAATGGTAAAGAATAATAAAAATAAAAGGATAAAGCATTTGCCGTTGATCAATCCCTTTTTGGGATGCGGCACGCATTCTACTTCCATTTGTACATTTCGTAGTGGCGTTTGAATGCGATGTGGCCTATACAATGACTTGCGGGGGCCAGCCGATGTACAAGTCAGTGTTTTTATCCTCCCAGACAAGTCTGGTACCAATTAACCGACCCCGGAGGGATGGAAGGCTTGGTTGGCCCGGGCGACTCACGACCCAGGATTTGATCCCCGGACCGCTCGCGTGGTAAGCGTGCCACTTGCCACTACACCACTTCCGCCCTTGTGGTAAAGAATAGTATGGAGAAAAACAACACAAGTAGGGGAGTGTGAGAAAGTGGCGAGATCGACATCGCACTTTCCCACACTCGCAAAGTCTGACACCATCCGTATATGAACATGTTTTGCAAGATCTACGGATTCGCGCGCCAGCGCGCCTTGTTGAAGTCAATTAGTGAGGTCTTGCTCACGAAGTCGCAGTAGGAAGGAGTTTCCAGGCATTCCAAAACGCACCATTTTTTCTTTCCAAGACACTGTGGGCATTCGCTGAACCACATTTACCGCACTCCGTTGCAATCGTCTCGACTCGATCCACAGGCACGACATATAGACTGACCCTATTCAATGTAATATCTGTACTAAGAAGCTATCCACTAATTTATTCGCGGAGGTTCCGTTAGTAGCAGGTCCATGAGACCGACCACTGAACTATGAATCAAATGTTCAACAGTCGCGATTTAGTTGCCAATATGAAGACATATTTCCTTCAAATAACAACTAGCATCCCCTTCTCTAGCGGGATATAAAGCCTTCAGAAATGGGATGCGCCGTGCACTCAATCTTCGTTTGAAATCGCAGTAGGTGTGGATAGTAGTTCAATTTTGAGCAAGTTGCTAGGATCAGCCGATGAACAAGTCAGTCCACTCCATTATTCAACTCTGTATCGAACATAAGACTTTGGATGGAAGGTTTGATTGATCTGGCGGGAGCAGTTTCGAGATTCTACACTGACTATGAGTACGATAGCGGTAGAATTTGTAACTGTTCCTTTTTCGCGCTCAATTGCTGGAAATCTCCATGGTTTCTATAGTCGTTGAAAACAGAATTTTCTGTTACAGTCGATATTGGACAGTCGAGATTTACAATTTGCTTGTGGCTCAAAACAATACTTCGAAAAGAGCTCCCATCGACAGAACCCCTGGAAAGGCTATGCAAAGCAAATCCAGTTTAGTACAGGTAACTGTAATGACTTGTGTGCCGCAAACGATTTATTGAGAGAATCGTTTCTTCGGGGAATGCCGTTAGGCTTGCTTTGTTAGTAGCATTTTCCGACTTCTCATCATTTGCCTCCCTCTCGTGAGCAGTTTTCGCTGGCGATTCGCATAACGTCTATCCTGATCTGAAGCAATATTAATGTAACCAGCTATCGTCCGGAAGTCGGTTGACTTAAAACCTACAGTAACGACGTTTTGCCGCTGCCCTTGCTCTGGTTTTGTATGGCGGACGGAAGTCTGAAATGCTGCAAAGGTTACCAAGAGTTTTCATCAAAATCTCTAACTTATCATTCCGAGACAATTTTGATTAAAACCCAAGTTCTTGGTTCTGAAAAGGAAATAACAAGATCGTGATTAGTGCATCAGCGCTGTCCTGATGTGAATTCTGTTATAATCATTGTTTTGATAGAATTGATTAGCTGTTATCCCAACAATAGGGATGAGTACGGTGAAAAGGCACTGTAACAATGCTCGGTCTCGGGGCAAGTCCTGAAGTGAACACCGCCTAGGCTAACCAAACTTTCCTTTGCTCTGGGATCGGTCACTTGCTACCATGCTCCGCTGACCGGACAAGAACCCGGAACTGTGTTGGCCGACCCCGCAAATCACTGAACCCTGCCATTAGCAGATAGCATTCGAATGTTTTTACGATTCATTTGAATGGAAGCAGAATGTGCGGCTGAACCAAGAAAGGGTCGATCGACCAACAGCAAGATGTTGATCTTTTATACAATCATTTCTGTAAGAAATTATCCCCGTAAGGCCGGTATCGAGCGATTCGCAAAGTCTGACAGCGGCCTTTGTACTGTAGCTATGCAAGAGTGTGTTTTGTTGCTGGCAACTGGGGGAGATATTGCCTTGAGTTGTCTAATGTTCATGTCCTTACCTTTCTGTTTGCCCGATAAGCGAGAACGTAAATGGGTAAGGCCAAATGAAGCAGCGCGATTTCTTATGCTGGCTGAACGAAACTCACAAGGAGGGTCTTTCAGGACATGGAGCGCTTTTTCGAAATGGTTCTCTGCATGTTGTAGAGGCTCATGCGAGGAACACAGAACCATGGTCCATTTTTCCTGAACGCCCTAGGAATGTCAAAACAGTGGTGAAGAAATGGTCCAAAGTTCGATCCTCCGTGATGACAAATTTTTGCAATTTATGTTGGCGCCTCCAAATTGCCGCCAAAACACGACATGACATCTATTCTCGACGATGGCGCCATTTGGCGGCAATCTGGAGGCGCCAAACTAAATTGCAAAAATTAGTCATCACCGGGATCGAACTTTGGACCATTTCTTCACCACTGTTTTGACATTCCTGGAGGCGTTCAGGAAAAATGGATCATGGTTCTGTGTTCCTCGCATGAGTCTCTACAACATGCAGGAAACCATTTTGGAAAAGCGCTTCATATCCTGAAAGACCTCCATTGTCAGATTAACGCTACAGCTTTACTGCTGTTTCATTTTGGTAGTGGAGTTTTCCCGAAATTTCTTCATTTCAATCATTCCACCTTCGAGAATGACCCCCACTACTTCACTTGCTTCAAAGGCAAGATTCGGGATAAAATAGGTGTGGAAAAGCGTTCAGTTATGAAGCTAGAGGTGGGAGGTGGTCTGGAAAAGAGAAGGAAAGCAAACGAAACCACCGATTACGCCCCGCACAGAGACCTCCCCTATTTCAGCCGCATTCCACCTTGGGATAGAGAAGGGCGTTGGACGAGTTTCACGAACCTAACTTGTTGCTCCAGTGCCAATGGGTCGCAATGGGACCGCTGCCTCAAATGCGCCCGCGCCTTTGCAGCGCCAGCGTGCGGACAGCGGTGATGGGGCTTGCGGACGAAGGGTCGGAACGGTACCCCCAGGAGGCCCGTCGCGCGGCAGAAAGGCAGGGTGCGCGCAACAGTTGCGACGCGTGATGTGCGATGTAGGATGTGCGATGTAGGACGTGCAGTGGGACACTTCTATTCAACTTGAAGCGAACTCCCTATAATACGCGCGCGACTCGTCTGCTGACTTGCGTTTCTTGTCGCGGCGACGGCCTCTGGGGTTCCCACGGGTGACGAGCTCCCTGTGCTTGTCGCGCAGTTTCATGCAGCAAAAGGGCTTGTCTCACTGTCTATCTCGCTCCGGGATGGATAGGCCGAGCGCGTCTATCCCGATCGCCTTACGTTTAAAGGAAGAATTCACTGATAAGAACGAAGGTCAAAGAAAGGGAAACGTTGCATAGTTGGGAGACAGGCGACCTCCTGAGGGTGCTGAACCGACGCGCAATTGGCAAAGATTTGACCTCGGCGATCTAGCATGGCTCACTCTTGGCGCGGTTGGCGGGTACGCCCACCGACTATCTATCACTCCGCAGGTTTAATACGTGGCGAGTGATTAGATAGCAGAGAGAGCGTAGTGTTGAAGAGGGCACAGCGATGAGAGTCGCATCAATGCTCAAATCAACGGGCAAGGAAGGGGTCCCATTTCTCGGGTTCTGGGCCGTTTCAAATGGTTTTTTTTCTTCATTCCTGCTCCACTGACCACCGCTACCCTTATTTCCATGTGACTAACTTTTCATTGTAAATTCTGCCTTTCACTGGATTGATTTGAAAGACTTGTGCAGGCCGAATGATAACGCTTGCACGACTGTGGAAACAGTGTTTCCGAGTTGGGACGCGGAAGTATGAAATCTTTGATCCATTTTGAGCCCAGGCAGCGCAGAATTTGGTGCTACATCACCTATCCAGGTAGTGGCAGACAACGTTCTATAGATGGACACCAACGAAGCAGCACTTATTGGAATCAATGAAGATGCCAACGACAACAATGCCTTATGGACGGTGGATACCGCGAAGACTCAGAGAATGTTTATCTTCATGGCAACACATAGCTTGTAGGACTGTTACCTTGTACAGCAAAATCGTAATTCAACAAAAATACTACTGAAAATCTGACGACTCATACTATAGTGACCTCTAGAAACTTCTGTGAAACGTTTCTCCTGAATTCTTAGCCCTTATTTTCACTCGAGAATATTAACCCCTGTTGTTGATTTCTTCTTTGAAATTCTTCGCGAAGTTGGTAAATGACCTTTACCGGCTTAGTCTTCGGCGGTATCACCTTCCTCATAATCTGAAAGGATCGAAGAAGTTTATGACTACCCGATCAAACGTCTCAATAACCCTCTCGAAGTTTGAGATCAGAGAAATAACCCCTGCGTTATGACAACACAGTCAATGATATTTTCTAAGGAAAATGCTTTTAGTGCTGTAACCAGACCTTTAGGCCTCACCGTACATTGCAGCTGATCCTCCTGCGTATGATGGCGCTGGTGGTGATGCATAAGAATCGCCTTGACTGTAAACGGTAGGTCCGCGATATACGGTAGAATAAGACGATGGTGGTGGCGGAGGAGGAGGAGGTGGTGGAGGTGGTGGAGGTGGTGGAGGTGGTGGAGGTGGGGGAGGTGGGCGGATGTGGAGGTGGTGGAGTGCTGGTGTTGGAGAAGGGAACGAGTAGGGAGCTGAGATGCAATTGCAAAGGAGTCAGGAGCGGTTATGTAGCCTTCACCTGGAATCAATATGTATCGATTGCCACCAGTTTTCAAATTCAGAACACTTTCACCAACTTTGAAGACCAGCTCCATTCGTGTAGTCGTTTCCAATGCCATTTCCATTGCCACCACTACAATAATTCACTTATTCGGCAAAATACTCGACAACTCAAAGGACGAATTCACGCTGAAAAAGCAACCCATTTCAAATTAAGTTAGGATGGTGAGTGGTACACGAAAGAAGGAAAAACCATGAGAAACGGCCCAGAACCCGAGAAATGGGACCCCTTCCTTGCCCGTTGATTTGAGCATTGATGCGACTCTCATCGCTGTGCCCTCTTCAACACTACGCTCTCTCTGCTATCTAATCACTCGCCACGTATAGACCTGCGGCGAGTGATTAGATAGTCGGTGGGCGTACCCCGCCAACCGCGCCAAGAGTGAGCCATGCTAGATCGCCGAGGTCAAATCTTTCGCTGCCAATGTCGGTCAGCACCCTCAGGAGGTCCGCCTGTCTCCCAACTATGCAATTTTCCCCTTCTTTGACCTTCGTTCTTATCGTGAATTCCTCCTTCAAGGAAGTGCGGTTTTAGCAAAAAAAATATTTTAGTAAGTACTGCTTACCATTTGGCGAACCTCGCAAGGAGCGCGAGTGGAACCAAGTGAACGATCATTGGATGCTTGCAACCTTTGTGCATCGCTATTTAAGCAGTGAAGATACAGTAATTCCCAAAAGAAAAGCTATAACTGTAATTGAAAATTCTTGTTTCACAGCCGCTTTCGATATACATTACGGGGCGGAGCCCAATACAAATTGTTCCCATCTTTGATGTTCAATGCCGCTGCCAAGTGCAACGACATGGTTAACGGAGAATGTTCACCGCATAAATATCGTTCTGATGGAAGGCCAACCATATTTACGGTTGATTGAGTTCTATACGAGAACGAAACCCATAAAGACGGTGAATAGTTACCGTAATAAAGCATGCAAGCATGACGCCTTCAGCCTTGATCAAGTTCTTCCTGGAATGTGTCACTTACTCTACCTCCATTCAGAATCGCAGCGGTGCCTTAATAACGGCATAATGCAATGAATTG
>MU894887.1:0-12720 GCA_036418205.1 Ostertagia ostertagi
CTCAATATTAGAATTGGTTGGAATGAGCAGAAAGAAAGTAGCGCAGAAAAGCTCATTCGGCCAAAGACTTTTTGGCGCTCCTGTATATAACTGACATTTGTGAGCATTTCTTGTGCACACTCGATGTTTTATTCTTACTATGGGCGGAAGTGGTGTAGTGGCAAGTGGCACGCTTACCACGCGAGCGGTCCGGGGATCAAATCCTGGGTCGTGAGTCGCCCGGGCCAACCAAGCCTTCCATCCCTCCGGGGTCGGTTAATTGGTACCAGACTTGTCTGGGAGGATAAAAACACTGACTTGTACATCGGCTGGCCCCCGCAAGTCATTGTATAGGCCACATCGCATTCAAACGCCACTACGAATGTACAAATGGAAGTAGAATGCGTGCCGCATCCCAAAAGGGGATTGATTGTGGGCGAAAAAATCTATCGTTTATTTACGTCCCTAAGTACATCCCGTTACACCGTCGTTAATTTCCTCTTCTACAACGCAAGCTAAATGAATTCCGAGTAGTCGCCAGTCGTAATTCGTACGAATGGAAGCTACAAACGCACATGGGGAAGGAAAGGGTAAGTGCAGCGGGTTCTAACTAGCTATAAAATGCTTCTATAAGTCTTAAAAGAAAAAAAAACCTGCAAGAGAAAGTTAGATTATTGGTCGCCATTGTGAGGGCTAATGAAGATATTTATAAATTCCTGTGGAAACATAGTTCATGGCGCATCTTTGGATGCAATATGAGCTCACTGAGATTTACCGTATTTGTCTTACGGTAATACTAGTGACAATGGCGCCACTGTAATGGCCAGGAATCCAGGTCGGATTCGTTCCCCACCAGGCTTCCATCGTTAAGCGGATCGAAATAGCGCTGAATACCTGATCATGCTGGTACCAGTCGTATTTGGCAGGATGAAAACACTCAACGGTTTATCGGTGCTGGACCTTAGAGTGTTAGGACAGCAATTTCGCATTCACATATCATTACGATATTGTGCCAGAGCAAAATACATGGCGCATTCCAATAAGGGATCATCAGCGCTTCTTTTCAACTTTTAACTCCTTCACCTCAAACTGAGTAATCATAGACAGAGCGATGGAAACAGTAAAGACAAAAGGCGGATGGAGCAAAAGCTCTATAGTACCATTTGGATGCGCCATGCTTTTGGGGTGAAACAGCATGATTTGGAGCGTGCATCTTGGGCGCTGCACATTGCAAGATGTAAGACTGTTATAAAAGCTTCAGTTTATTCAGTGCTATGACTAGAGTGTTCCAGTAAAGGGCTCAGAACTTTAGATTACAAGGGTCATACAGCACCAGCCATTTTGGTACGTACACGCGCGCTTTAGGACTTGGATAAGTTGTAATAGTCCATATGATCAATTTTGCCTCTAATATTGAGCATGGCTAGAGGAAAATTCAATTGGCACGATTCACAAAGAATCCTTCATTTCCTTTACGGCGTATCCTCTGCTGCACTGGCGCTTGTCCGCACGTTTCCTTTCCCTTGGAAATTCGTTTCAGGAAGGATCCAGCGGCAAAAAAAGGCAGCGAGAAAAAGGGCAACGTACGCAAATACAGCAGAGTGATGAGAGGCAAAACCTCATTTTTTATGGCCGGTTTTTCTGTCAGCCGTGAAGGGCATCGTCGATTGACGTTGAGCGACATTCTGTCAACAATCCTGACTTTATTTAAATAACACCCAGCTTCCTGAAAGGGGAATGACTCGACATAACTGCTAGTTTGGCAACACATGTGACACGAGATAGGATCAAGAGCACCCGAAAAGTGCACGGGGCACCGGTACCGATTTTTTGAGGCCTTCGTCACGTGTTGCCATTCAGAACGCGAAGACGGGGGTGACGGATTCACATTTTGCGGAAGAGGAAGATTATACTGGCTACGGAAATTTACCCATATATAGTGGTGAGTAAAACAGTGTAATTTACACGGCAAAGTTTCCAAAATTCGACGAAAGTTCGTTTGAACTCAGAACAAACTTTTGTATACCCTTTGAAAATGGCTGCTTCGATACGTCTGACTTCCATACCACAGAACAAACACCGTCCTACATCCCGCTTTTTCAAGGGCGGATTCCACGACTTAAAGGCACGGGTTGTTTCTGTTTCACTTGGAAATTTTGAAAAATTCTCTCACTGGATGAGGTGGTAGGACTCTAATTACAGAGCAGCTTTAGTTTCTCTAGTTGAAAGTGCGCAACGAGAGAGCTAATTCCTTCGCCTGACCGCTACGACCGCTGCCATTCTTGTCGATCGCGGCATACGTGGCGTCTGCGCTCTCTCGTTCGACATGCTCTCTCCTCGCAGCGCTGTGTCTCTCTATGACCGGCCTCACAAATGAAAGTACAGTGTTTTCGTGGCGTTTTCTTCTTTACTTTATCCTCCTTCGTGTTTCTTGTCTAATTTGCGAACAAAATTTGCGAACAAAATAGTATACCAATTTGAACGCGACCCGTGCCTTTAATCTTGGTCTAGGTTGGGCAAGAACCTAGAAACTTGCTGTTATTCCCGAAGTTTTTCGCCTCGGAATTGTGGTAAGTGGATTCCACGAAACGAAGCCTACGCTTTGGTGCGGATCTTTTTCAACAGAGGGAGCGAATATAAACTTAGATTCAGTCTGCTTCCGGCCCGAGTCAGTCAATTTTTTTGGTTATTTGGCTATCCTACTTTGTGGTGGATACGGGCAAAACGTCCAGGCGCTTTGCCAAGGATAGGGATCAAAGCCGGACACTATGGTTAGCTGGCAGGAGCACTATACATAAGGCTCATTAGGTTTAACAAGCGCCAGATCCGCGCAGCAGTGTGAACATACCGACATTAACGAATAACCTTGGATGGGTTACCCTAGAGGACCAGTCGCATTCAAATGTCGTTACAATTCTGAATGAATGTCGTTTGGGTGGCGCATCTCAAGGAGATCGATTGCCGCCTAAGGATTTATTCATTGCCCTTTTGCATTATTAATATAAAAGAAGTAGAAGACATGACTCATCTCTGAAGAATCGATCGAGCATGGCGTTACATATTTTTATCCCTTAGACGGAAGTACATGGTGAGAGGCACAGGATGACGCTGATGGTGAGAGCCAACCCCCCACGAGGTCGTTCTCTGAAGCCTTCTCAGATGCTTCCCATGAAAATCGAAATCGTAGCCAATGTAGGGACCGGCTCGCCGGAGTTGCGCTGCTACAGCAATCAACAAACTAGCTCATTCGAACCTAACGGTACAGAACTCGTTATCAGTGAGCACCTACTTACCCTGTTGTCTGCTTCCTCTGGGAAAAGGATGTCGTATTTTTCTTAATTTTCAAGGTGAATATCGTTTTTAGAGCCATCCAGAAGTTAAATATTAGTCATTAGGGTAAAGGTTAGGCTTTCAGCACCGATGAATCGCTGAGTGGGATGCGCCACGCATTTCATAATCGTAGTAGATGCTTGATACGAATCGACCTATGAAATGGGTTGTAAGGCCACAATGTACAAGTCAGTGCGTTGATCTCCCAGGAAAAGTCTGTAGATTAATGGCAATAGAGCCTGGTGAGCTGAAAGGCCAAGTTGTCCATTGAGACCTGAACCCTTCATATACGCCAAGGTCCAAAAGGGTGCCACTTGCCACTGCACCACCCCACTGCACTTCTATACGGTGGTAGCATTCACTGCTTGATTCTCAGGAAAACGGAGTTTTCATGCATCATTCGGGAGTGTACGGTACCAATAGATCGCAGCCTTGGGGCAGAGATAAGGTGTTGGCTTTGGCGGAACTCGATGTGGGGTCTAATAACCGAACCATGACGGTAGTGCGTGGCGCCACTTACCACTACACCACTTCCGTAATGTAAAGTTTTGACCACTGAACTCCGTTTTTTTGAAGACTTTTTCCATGAAAAGCTGAGTTGGGATGAAATGGTGCCCCGGTAGCGTAACTGGTAGCGCACTTGCCCGGAAAGCGAGAGGTGCGGGTTCTAGTCCCGCCTGGGGCGAAAGTTTTGTTCACACCCCAGCATTCTTGTGAAACATTTTCAAAAGTTACACACGAATGTTAATACCTGCAAAACTCTCGCCCTAGGGCGAAAATCGAACCATTAATGCTCTAGCTTCGGGCTGTTTACCAACCGATGTACATCTCCTGTCCGCACCACTTTGAGCCCAAAGCCAGCTTCAATGGGTGAGAGAGCGAGAGTAGGCAGCGCCACTATAACAATCGGCACTTTCTCAACCCCTTTCTTTGGCGATTAGAGATCTCCAAATGTTTGATTTCACAGTCACTGGTTTCAACTACTTCTTGTACTGGTATCTCAAAGTGATTTTACAGTCACTACTGTCAGTGAACCATCTGTTCGACACCGTTGCTAGGTGATTACGGATGAGCATGATTCATGGCTCATCATCCCAGCTGAACAATGGCTGTACTCTGTGGCGCGTGGTGGCGCAGTACAACGCGCTCAGTCATGAATGTTAATGATATGCTCCGTGGTGCGTTGTTGTTGACGAAAGGGCAAACCGATGGATTGCGCGATACGATGGCTCATGGCTGCCTGTTGATGTCGACGGGGGGAGGAATCTGATTTTCGCTCTGTAAACAGCGCTATTTTGATGCGATGGCCTCGTGAGAGCGATGGAAAGCGACTGATTCAGATTGGACACGTAACTGGCACGCATTGCACTTCTGAATGAAGAACATCGTCTGTTAGTCTGGGGACACTGTGAACGTGGGAAAGACGTATGTATGAGGGCATGGAAAACATTTTGCGCGAAAGGGAACGGCGTGAAATATCTGGTGAGGGGCTGGGAAGCGTGCTAGGGAATCGTTTTGAGTGCTGAGCGTTAGGAACCCCATTTTTCTACGATTTATTTGTTTATTTATTACTATGCACTCGTAGGTGCACTACAACAATTCTTCAGGAACCAAATCAGTTATTAAATCAGGAACATTGATTTAAAATAAAATCAAATTAGCACTATTTTACCCACAAGCGGGAAGTTCTCAGACACCAGCTATTGGCTTCATAAAATTTGCTACCACCTAAAGGGACCTCCAATGGGGCGTTGCATATCCCGAGAATAAATTTACACATGGTGCGGAGGTGATTGTTTCTTTTGGTGTGTGCCATGCAGGAGTAATGATCTTGCTGACTACAGCGCCACGTGTGAATCTGACGTCACTCTCTAGAGGCATCCCAGCGGTCAATTAGATGTTGTCATTACACTTGGTAAGGGAAGCAGAGAGTGTGTAGGAATGAAGAGAAAATGCAGAAGGCGCTATGATCAAGGGCTTCCTCCTTTTTGTGGGTGAACTGTGGCACAATGAAGAGACATTAAGCACTATGTGAGATAATGAGGCGAGAGAACCGTAGAGTACCGCTCAATTGATCAATTGATAACAGTAGCGGAAGCGTACAGAAGCAGACAAACTATAGCGCCCCTAGCGCACCGTTTCGAGCCGCGGTAAGTTCAGAGCCCCTGCAATTGTAGACTGTTATGTTACACTTTCACGACTACGTGCCTGCTAGACTACGTCCCATTCAAATTGTGAAATGTACCTATTAAGCTGTTTAACTGCTAGACGACCTTTGCCGGGTAAGTCGTGGACGCGGTCAAGTTTGGCAAAAAATGCATGAAAAAGTGAGTTGCGGTACTCCGGACTGGCGCCAGAGGCACCTCTGTTTCTAACGAATGTCATATTCGTGATCGGACCACCCGGTTTAACGCATTCAGGTACTGTTTTAAGGAAAAACTAGAAAGATCCGATGCGGTCACATTAGCTCGCCTTCTGTGCTGACGTTACACTTCCTGCCAACTTTGACCACCCACGATTTGCTTGGAATGTTCACGTAGCAAACTTGGTCTCAGTTTTTGTAATTGGAATTCATTAATCATTGACTTTGTCCCAGTTCTCCATAGTTTGTCTATAGGAAAATTGGAAGCATTTCCTGGTAAGTAGAACGCGTGGCGTATTCCTAAAGGGGTAGTCATAAAGACCGAAAAGTGTGACTTTCATTAAGAGTAATAGCTCAGCCAGATCATTTTGCATTCCAGATCATGGGTAAGACTTGGGACCACATGCTGCACCTATTTTTCGAATTGCGCCTTTTGAACAGCCATTTTCCAAGCCTCAGGACTTCAGTTAGTAGATTGGGGTCAGTCACATACATGGCGCGAATTTAAAACCGCGCCTTGACTCATAGGCCGATCCGGCGCTATTTTCAGTAATGAGCGTTTCCGAATATCCGAGAACAAGGGGCTTTTTGACCTCATCGGCTAACACTACATGTGGCTGTGATTATGTAGAATATACGTGCTTATTTCAATAATCCGTCCTCTATTGATTCCTTGGAGCCATCACGAGCATCGAAACCTAATTTATCTCCTGAGTCAAAAAGGATTTGAAGCCAAAGAACGTTCCGTCCATGGAGCATCAGCCCGTTTTTCTCATGATGGATTAACAACGACGCCCATGCGTGACATATGATCATTTAGGGAATGTTGAAAGTAGCACCAGATGGGTGATCCGTTTTTCCTGGAAAACTCGATTAAGTGCGTGAATCGCGGAACAGGCAATCCATTATATGTAAACGTGTAGGGAAAATTTATCGCACAGCTGTAAAATAAACTGCTGTCACATTCATATAAACAGCCTGAGAACGCTAGGGATTTGCGAATTCAAATCCAATGGTGAATGGGGATTAGGGGGACGGGGGGGGTGGGGGGGGAAAGAGCGATTATGATGGGGACAACTAGGCGTTTTATATAACGTCTCAAATGAGTCTACCGACGAGATACCGAATGCTTAATAACAACTGGCCTTACCCATTATTTTTGTGGATTTGCCTGTGCTAGCCAGTCATTCAGCGCGGAAAAGAGGCACTTGGCGAGGCAGCACCACGAATAAGAGGGTTCAGACACTGCCAGTTGCTTAGGAAAACTGGAAGCAGTGGAAGCTGTCTTGGTAAGCCAATAGGCTCTTGTCAGAGTTTCCAAGCTATGAGAATGGGACATCTGTTACTTTTTGAACATCCTATCCTACACACTTCCAAAGACTCACCCACCTTCGGCCTCAACTTAAGCCCATCGTTGGGTGCATGGGTGACCATGTGTTGCACAGTTCTCAACGAGGAGGTCGTGTATGAGATTTTTGGGGAGGGGGTGTATTTTGGAGCGGTAGCAGAGGGGCCGTTTTTCGAAGGGTTTGCAACGATTTTGGCGAGAATTCAGGGGAACCTCCACTAATGAAGCAAAAACTAGAAAAAAATTGAGGTGTTTTCCGTTTCTTCAGACTGTTTACGTCTCCAAGTGTTCAGAATGAAACCTATTGAATCAGCTGCATGGTGGCAGTAGGGAGGAAGGGTTGTATGAGAGAACCTTCTAAGGCTGACGGTGATGATGGGGTCGTACCGAGAACCATTGAAGTAGAGGGCTGATAAAATAAGCGTCGTAAAAGTTACTGAAAATCTGACACGCCCACGGTAGACACCCTGGTTGGGGTGCGCCGGCTGGGAAGTTTTATGACTAATCGTGGCAACAGAAGGAATTCCTGCAATATCGCTCAGTCATCCTGGCCATGGAGGACCTGGGGCTAGTGGCCGAAATCGGCGTTTTGGACTGCCCACGTCCAGGGCTTAAATGCCGGTATGGTGAAAGGAATGTAAGACGTGTGAAGAGATGCACACACATCCTTATGTCATTGACCAGTGCGAGCAAATGAAAAAATTGAAGTGAAAAATCGCTCATGGTTATGCTGTTTGAGCTGAAATTCATATGTACCGAGAACTTAAAGCAATACATTAAAAGAATAGGTATGAGGGTTGATCACTATTTCCAGCTTCTTTGTCGGAAGCGTAGCGGCACTTGCCTATACAAAGACCCATGTGGGCCAGCCTATGTAAAATTTTGGATTTCCACTTTGCCATTACAACTTTGATACCGCCTAACGGACACGGATCGATTGAAAATCTATTTGACATGTGAGGGAGGAGGTTCGACCCTGGACTCGAAGCCTAAACGCGTATAGAGGGCAGCGCCATTGACCACCACACCACATTCGGGGTTTATCCATTATCCTGACGACAGTGGTGTAGTGAAGTAGCACCACGCGCGCGGTCCAGGGATCGAATCCTGGGTCGTGAGTCGCCCGGGCCAACCAAGCCTTCCATCCCTCCGGGGTCGGTTAATTGGTACCAGACTTGTCTGGGAGGATAAAAACACTGACTTGTACATCGGCTGGCCCCGCAAGTCATTGTATAGGCCACATCGCATTCAAACGCCACTACGAATGTACAAATGGAAGTAGAATGCGTGCCGCATCCCAAAAAGGGATTGATCAACGGCAAATGCTTTATCCTTTATTATCCTTATCGTATCCGTTTTAACCTAAGGAACCGAAAATAGAGTACGACAGTTGAGAACAGCACATTGAACTGATTAGCCTGCTATACTGTTCGGTTAGTGGACGCCAAGAAAATCCTTTATCCTTATATGACCGAATGTTTGCTACCAATAATTCGGGAACCACTGGCCACAAAGGGTGAAACAAGCTTGATCAGATAAAAAGGATAAAGCATTTGCCGTTGATCAATCCCTTTTGGGATGCGGCACGCATTCTACTTCCATTTGTACATTCGTAGTGGCGTTTGAATGCGATGTGGCCTATACAATGACTTGCGGGGGCCAGCCGATGTACAAGTCAGTGTTTTTATCCTCCCAGACAAGTCTGGTACCAATTAACCGACCCCGGAGGGATGGAAGGCTTGGTTGGCCCGGGCGACTCACGACCCAGGATTTGATCCCCGGACCGCTCGCGTGGTAAGCGTGCCACTTGCCACTACACCACTTCCGCCCTGTTTTATCAGATACAGGTTAAAATGCCTCCCGATTGTGAATGGAGATAAACTTCTAGGAAGGAAAAACAATTTATTCCAAACGGATGAGCGATTTCCGCCTTCACCAAATTCTCTCCTTCGTTATCTCGTATGCGGATAACCGACAACGCTTTCGTTTAATCTGGTGAAAATTTTCAGGCTAGTTTTCCATTTCACAGTTGTACAACCGATTTCGACTACTACGACTACAATTTTGTGATGTGGAAAATTAATCTTCAAAATTGAGACCCTAGTTTGGTCAGTTTTGCAGAAAAGCGCATAGAAGAACGCTTAGTCGAGCAGTTAACGTTCAGAATTAATCAGTGAAACCAGCCATTTTCGAGAGCGTTTCATGAAATAGCGCTGAGAATTCCTTCAACACTGCAACTCCGACAAGGATAAATGTGAATCTATTTGAAGAACAATGCTTTTCGACTACAGACAGGGTTTCCATTACACACGTGTTATACGAGACTCTCAGCCAGCGGAAAATACGGAGCGCGAGAGCAGCGGTTGTCCAGGGTCACGTCAGCCATGCCTGTGATGTTCTTTTACCAAATGTCTGTGCGATTGTTGGTGAGCACTTGTCACTATCTCTGAGGCCAGTCGAGAGCGCTTACAAAGAAAGACTTAGCGAAAGTTGATACAACTGCTTTGAAGGGTTGTAAGGTGTTCATGAATTAGTAAATTTTGAGGACAAGAGCGCTTAAAGGAGGGGAGAGGAGGAAAGGTGGGACACCTCCGTTAACATAACTAGGCTATAAAAGTAGAAGTCAGGTAGCCTTGTATCGCGTTACTGTATTGTATGGTCAGCTGGTAGGGTGTGCGCCACACGTTTTTAAACAAAGCGAACGTGATGTTCGTAATCAGGCTGTCATGCACATGAGGCGAATTTTTAAAAGCAAAATCGGAAGTTGGACCCGGTTAAAATTTGTTTTTGAAATAGTTCGAAAGAGTTGACCTGGTATGCGGCCAGCGGTTCAAAAGTGAGCGACTGCTCGTGCACGGGGGGGGCGGGGGCAACCTTAGAAAAAGTTTGATTAAAGAGCAGGATGCAATAGCCGCTTCAGGAAATGCTTGCAGCAAAGTAGAGAAACAAAACCCCCTGCGCCCACCTTCAGGCCGCACCACCACCGTGGAGAAGTCGGTTTCGCAAACATTTTCGGAAGATCGTTTGGCAGCTTTGGAGGGTTAAATCGAAATCAACGTTGTAAGACACATATAGGGCTGCACATCTCCTCTCAAATGGCTATGGCGACCTAGGAACTTTTCTTGTAAGCCTTAACAATCTACGAAACGCCACTGTTCTGGTCACAGTTGTGAGAGTGCTACCCGAGATCTGAGACATGACCAGACAAATAAGTAACAGAAAAGAAACCATTTTCTCAGCTAAAAATTCATACTAGCGCTTTATCCTGCTACCTAAGACAATCTACAGTTTGACACATCACTAAGAGATCCTCCTGAGAAATTCCTGAATTTTTCCCATTCGGGATCTGACGTGATTCGATCGAAACCGTATATTCGAGAAAGGATGGCGTTGTTGAACTGGAATAGGTTCGGCATGGCTGGGAGACCACGAAATCCTCCATCATCTGTTTTTCTTCGTGATCGGCATCGGCTGAATCTTCCTCACGGAAGAACCCGCATGGGGATCCTAAACAGCACATGAGGAAGTTTATGGAAAAATGGGGAAGGAAAAGAGCCATGTAAAAAAATATTAGTGAAAAAAAAGAAAATGAAAAACGTCCCAAACAAACAAAAAGAAACAAAATAAGTCTCTACAATTAGAATGGAAATACCGGAACGTACTTTTTCTGGAGCTTCTAATTTCTCTTCAAGCGCTGGGACAAGCATTTTTGCGAACGATGTCGTGGGATCGTCATCAAGAGCACCTCGTACAGGATCGACATTGACTAGCGATTCGCCGAATTTGAGCCTGTGAAAAGTGTCCAGGGCCTGAAATACCACTTCGGCGGTGCCACACCTGCATTTTCAGAATAGCCTAACTCGCGAACCAGCAACAGACCATCACAGGACGCGAGGACAGATCCCAGGCGAAATCCGTTTCGCAGTAATGAATAGCCTCTCTAGCCTCGCGAGACTCAGATCGCTTTGGCGCTCATCAGGTTTAACATCGCTCTCGGTGAAGGACAGACCGTTTCGGGACTCTCCAGTCATCTGGAACTTAATTTTAAGGGATAAGAAAGTAAAGCGGCATATTTTTACGAGATAACAATCAGTTTGCACAACTTCTACAATGGACAAAATCATCCAAAAACCGTCCAGATTTTAATTCGCTATTTTTTCGTGGAGCGAGGTGGCTTCACTTATTACCGGCAGACTTGCAAATGGCTCAAAGCACCTATATCTTCGGAAAAAAGGAAAGCGTTGACTACTTGCCTTATTGGGCATTAACGATATCTGAAGGTAATGTCTGAAAACTTCCCACTTGTGTGCAAGATTTTGCTCAATTTGGGTTTTGTTTCAATAGAATGTTTCTGACAATAACTGCTCTAGTTTCTGACGATTTACTATAGCGCACCTCTGAGCGCACTACTAATAAATAAATAACTAGTAAATAAAAAAATCTACCTGAAAATTAAGCGGTTTTCCTGCGAATGGTAAGGGCAGATTGATTCCGGAAATAGTTTTCCGCCGATTCTCGGCTTTGGCTGCTGCGCTCATTAACTCACTTGCCATTTGCATGGGATCTAGCTGTAAGAATTTCATACGTAAGTATGGAAGCAAACTACCCTCCCTTTCAAAAAACGAGAAGAGCGTCGGGTGCAGACCATACACCACAAGTGACGACGGCCTCCAAGTAAATCTGGTTAGTAGTGGTTCATAGTGATAGCTGATTTTTGGTAAATGATAGTTGTAATTAGTGACAACTGATAGAATACAACTGCAACAGGCTAATCATTTCATTGGCAGAAAACATTTACATTTTGTGGAGGCCGTCGTCACTTGTGGTGTATGGTCTGCACCCGACGCTCTTCTCGCTTTTTGAAAGGGAGGGTACCGCTTTCGTGTGCAAATAAGAATATCGGATCCTTTTAAACTCACCGCTTCAAAATCCGGCACCTTGAACTTTGATTGAAAAGTGTTGTCAGTGTCACTGTAGTGAAATAATGCCTCGAGGGTTGCTCGACGGAAGGGAAGATTCGCTAGCAGCTGTAAATTCTGGAGCTCACATTGGAACAACTTAACTGAAGATGCATTCCACGACTGAACATTGAATATTGAAGAAAATAGTAGAGCTTCAATAATTACTCCGCCAGTGATCGAAAAAAATGAACACAAAACGGCAAAATATCCTTGAAGTCACATTTACGCTGTATTTGCCGTCTTCCCCTATAGAAATCTACCAGGTTGGTCCCCGCCCAACCGCCGGGACCTTCTTTCACAGCGTACGCTTTACGGCCTAAAATCACCTTACGAAAGCTAATTGCATCCTAGGCCTGTTGGGGGTGGTTTCCCGCCTACCCTCCTCGAACACTTCACCCCCTCTCCTCTCCTTCCACTCACCTTCAGCTGCCACCGCAGCACCATGTGAAATAACTGGAAGTGACCTCAGTAGGTGTTTATGTAGCCGTTGGGGTGTTATCACAATCATGCCATTGCAAAACACTAATAGCTAAAGTCCTGTGAGCTACATGATTCTGTTAGCGGTTTGTTTATCCCATGAGCTTCCTTCTCACTCACTTCATTTTGCGGACGGACACACATACATACATACATACACACACATACAGACATACAAACCGACACACAAAGTTAGCGCTTTATAAAATAGAAGGATTAGATATATGTATACTATACGCTTACATTATACCCGTTAAACATTT
>MU894890.1:0-14919 GCA_036418205.1 Ostertagia ostertagi
CTGCCAGTAGAGAAAAAAAAAAAAGAAAATCCTGAAATACACAGGAAATACGAGCATTTTGCTCTATGCTGTGGAGAAGTTCAAAAGACAGGCAGGGAGATGAGAGATAATGTGAGCGCGGAGAGTGGTAGAGAAGTCCGAGAAGAGAGAGCATAGCAGATCAACGTGGCGACGCAGACAAGATATCGAACGGTGGGCGGACCATGTTAAGTTTGGTGGAGTCTGTTAGAAGTCCATGGCGCCTAGGGTCCTAGTGACGCGTTTCGAAAGGTGGCGCTACCTTTGCACTTGCGTACCCAGCACTTCTAGCCATGGTAAGGGCTTCTTAGGTGGGTCTGAGCCCGAACTTTGCCTTTAAAGGCACAACCCAGGCAGAGGTCGTGTGAACGCTTCCTTCGGTCTGTAGTATAGACCCCTAGAGGACAATCACAAATGTGGCGTTCCCGTGCACGGAAACCAACCGACAAGAGCCTTGCAAAGTAAGCTGCTGAAGCTGCAGATTTTTTTCTCTTATCAGGCTGTTGTCTGGCGCTCTCTCATCTGTAGCGCTCTCTCGCCTCATACTCTCCTCTCCGCGCTTAGTCTCTCATTCCCTTAGCACAGCCGATTAGGAAGGTGAGTGAGCCCTTAACCTAAGCGTTTTCGACGGATTCTTTTCCTTTTTTCTTTACTGCCGGCCCATTTCGCACCAATACATTCGCATTCGTGTGCAAGAGCCACACCAATGTGATCCTGGGGCATGCCTTTAAGGAAGCGACTACGATAGGATGGGCCGCATCGAAGGAGTATCTGCGCCACACGAAGCAGTCACTTGGCTGCCAAGGGAGCAAAGTGTAGAACTGGTTGCTGAGCAGGACTTCCGAAGCACTCCGCCCAAAAGCGTTACGCCCACTAGTTCAGTTGATGACTTGGGCGAGCTGTTTGGCTTTTCATTTTGGAAGATCATTTCCCTTTTAGCGGCTGTATCTTCCAACTTGCCCATGTAATGCCTTATCAATCAAAACACTATGCTTGTTGGCATGATGGCGGCTATCGGGGTTAACACGTCCGAACAACGTCTTTCTTTACCGTCGCTCATCCATGGTCGAAAATGAAAGGGCAATCAAAGGGGTACTATTTTGCTTATTTCTTTCTCTGCTTTTTTCGCCATTGGCGTACTATTGAGTACCTCCACGTTTCCCCAAAACCCTAGACGCGAGTTTATAGTCCCGAAGTGAGGCTCTGGGACCCTCACTCTAACAAAATCTGAAACATAGTGAAAATTTCGATCAAGACTTTTTTCTCCATCTCATACTTAAATCTACAGCCATACATTCCTTGTCGGCAAGACTCCTGTTTTCAGCCTGCGACCTTCTTTGAAGCGGAACTTCTGCGTAAAAATGGATAGTGAATACATAAAAAGCCTCCAAAAGCAAAGCCACCGAGTATGCGCTCCTTTTCAAACTCTTCTGATCGATCTGAATAATTGCCATGACTATTACTGGGGGAAATTGTGGATAGATTTTTATCATTATTATAATTTTCGAATCAGTCATTCAGTCAATAAATCGATGAATCAGATCTAAGGAGCAATTTTGTGGTATCGAATAAACGTGTGTTCTTGCATGCCGTGCGTCAATGTCTCCATATTCAATCGAGCTTGCAACGTGTTCTTGTCCAACAACGTCCATTCCCTGATGAGCTGAAATTGGGCACGGTTATGCTGCTTAATAATACCGTAAATTGCAATCAGAACAAATTCCTAACAGTAAGTAAAAGCGCTAACAACAGTGGAGTAAGTAAGTAAATAGGGCAGCTCGAAAATGCAAACAAGTCCGACTCCGCAGAGCCGAGAAGGTTTGTAAAACGCTCGATATCGATAGCATTTTAAAATAGGCCAGACACCTGAGCCTCTTGCGAATTTTTGGAGATTTTGCATGACCAGAAATTTTTGTCAGAAGTTAGAGCTTTGAAACGAATTAACGGCTCAAGACAATCTTTCCCGCTTCTAGGTAAGCCCAGGACGTTTTAGTTGCGTTCCTATGGAGACTTGTTCCGAACCGCAGGCGATCGTGAAAGTGTTTCATAACTTCTACATCAACCTTTTCCAGCCTGTCCTTGCTGAGAAATAAAGTAACGAAACTCCTCATGAGGAGGTTTGAGTTTCGTTACATTCATAGGTCATTTCATTTATCCTAAATTCCAACTTAGTTTATTCCAACTTTTCTTGCGCAGAAAATGGCTACGGGAAGGCTTCATCTGAAGGCATTATTTATGATGAAAAGGCAGCAAACCACATCAGGATAAAAGTGGTCAGTAGCGCAATATCTAGAAAACCATGAGAAACGGTCCAGATCCAGAAAAAATGACAAAATATCTGCCCCTTAATTTCCGCATTGATGCGATTCTCATCAGTGCCATCTTCTTCAACGCTAACGCTCTCTCTGTTGAATGGCTGGAATCAGACGGGAAGAAGTGAGGGGGAGGGAGGAGGGGCAGCGGCACGAGCAGCGCGGGTATAGCCCAGCTAGGCCGCATGGGGCACCCTCTTCGCTGGAAACGCGCATCGTCCCACACCTTTAGGCAGCGCCTGCCTTTCGACTAGATATTGTTCTTCGACTTCCGATTTTATCGTGGAATCCTTCTTCGGCATGAAAGGGTACTCCGAACCAATCCCAACAAAGACTGATGTGTTCCTGTGAGGGTATCGTGAGCTATACTGTGCTCATTTTGTCGACGTAAGCAAACCAGCCCTTTTGGCACATCGGCTGGGACCGTATGCTGAATGTTGGGGAGGGGATGGTGTCCCCGACGGTGGACGGACAACTTCAACGCGGTCCTTAGAACCGCCACAATTTGGCGCTTACCTTAGAACTAAGCCTTAAAGAGAGGACGGGTCCGTCCCCTCTCCTAGGCTTAGTCCAAGGGTGAGCAGACCGGTCCTTCTGGCGAAGCTACTGGACCAGCTGCACCACTTGCGTCAGTACTCTCCTATCGTACCAACCGAGTTGAAGTAAACCGTCGACCGTTGGGGACCCCATCCCCTCCCCAACATTCAGCATACGGTCCCAGCCGATGTGCCAAAAGGGCTGGTTTGCTTACGTCTCTTTGGTCCCTCTGTGCTTAGGTGACCACATGTCTTCCTTGAGTCAGTGACGTTTGTTCGCGTTTTAAGAATCGAACGTTGCATAAACTATGAGAATGGGTAGCGGTGAAATCCTTCTAAAAAAGTGGGGATACATGAGGGGAGGGGGCAAGGTTTCAAGGGGATATCCTGAAGGTCTGATTCGCATGTGAAAATTATTTTTCAGAGGGAAACTCTTCGTGTAGTCGTAGTTCCCATACAACATATTTCTAAACAGTACTCCTCATCTCCCTACTTTGTGTGAAAGACAGAAGCAAATTCTCTGATATTTCTGTGTGCAGAGCTGCTTTAGCGTGCTCCGTCAATGCGCATTGAGTTCTCTCAGCGGGTAGTAGAGTAGGTGACTCAATTTGCATTACGCCCATCAATCAAGTCGACGACGCTTTGGAGTCTCAAAATTCCCATTGCGAGCACTTGAGCAAAGGGATTGGAAAGACACAGAGTGCAAAACGGAAAAGTGTACTACTCACATCATGAACTGGCAGATCACGACTGAAGCTGATTCGTCCAACGTCCTTTAACCGAAATTTGATTTGTGATCCTTTGATTGGACCTTCTTCGACCGTCACGAACCCTTAATCTCATATGATTAGTGCTTAATCGTACCATCGGTATGAAATCTGTAAAAAAAACCTAAGTTTTTAACAAATTAAACGGATGAAAATAGAGTGTGGGGGACTTTCCTTATTATATCATACGTGGTAGGAAGCGCTCACTTCGTTTGAATTCACAAAAGGGATAAGATAGTGTGGATTAGCTGTCTTGCCAGCAGCGACACCGGTCCAGGAATCCCAACCCCGCATTATTGTCGAATTTCTCTGCTTTTTTGCAGCCGGCGCCCATTTAAGATCCCCACACTCCTTCTGATCTCGTTCAAAACTCATCGAGATCGCTGCCTTCAGAAGAACTCTTTCAACAAGACAGCTACTTCCTACTAACCGTACATGCGAAGATGTTCAAATATCTAAACCAAAGGCGGGGTTCCTCGTGAAGGCACACAAATATGACTCGCTGTTTGATAGAAAATGAATTTCAGCCCACTTAAAGGAATCTTCCGCGGAAAAAGCTCCGCCTCCATTACCACAGAAAAACGATACCCCTTAGGCCCCTAGCCTCATGAGCATAGCAAAAAGAACGGAACATAAGCGTTAGTTTCGATAATACTAATCCTACACACAAGACAAAATGATCACTCTTTCCGTGGAAGATTCCTTTAAGGTATCGTTTTCTGTGGTAATGAGGAGCTTTTTCCGTGGAAGATTCCTTTAACTTAAGATGAGAAAGCCAAACACCCCTTGTTCTGTTTGCCATCTATTTTAGAGGCAGTAATTACCAATTCAGAGAGGTTCATAGGTGGTGTGGGGGTGCACGCCAATGGCAAAAAAGCAGGAAGAGAAATCTGTTGAGAAACCGCAAAAAGAGCCCCTTGTGGCTGTTGTACGGGCAGCCATCAAGGCGGCCTGTGTATGGACGAGTAATACTGCAACGCTTTTCCGGTACACACATACCATCACCAGCGCACCTTTCGTCGTAGAAGCGCCACAACTCGCTGCCTTGGCGCGAAGTAACTGCTTCGTGTGGCACATACTTCTACGTTGCGCTCCCTCTATCGTAATCGCTTCCTTTGAGAAACTGCCGGGAATGTAAGTCTCAATACCTATTCGGCTCGTAAATCGAAGGACGCTCAGATACCATAATTCCACTAATGGTGCTCTACAAAAAGTCTGAATTCTACAGCCATGACCCACCCAACTTGAGAAATGAATAGAACTGGGGAATGTTTGGGTTGACTTGCATGCGCATCTAGATGCACTAATTTCCCCACTTAATTCTTTTGTACAAATGCGCTAATTACTCAGTGTTACTACTACATAGTTGTATTTCTCTTTCAACCTACCATTGTTCATGACGGTTGTGAGAGCTGCTTCCTGGGTGTTCGGTTTCACAGAGATGTAACCGGATTCACTATGGAGTTCATCTTTTTCATTGATAGACCAGGCAAACGCTCTAAAATTATGCTCATCAAACGAAAAGGTGATGAAAAGTTGGAGAAACCGAATTGAACGTAAGATGAAAATTGATTCAACTGAAGCCTCTACCACGACCACCGACGGGAAAAATTTCTTCCACAACCGCCAATATAGAAAAATAAAGAGACGTTTCCGCTTCCGAACTGGCCTGCCATTAGTTTGGAGAAAATCGGGAATAGGAGTAAGATTTCCACAGGCCAGCGCGGAAAGCAGAAAATGGAAAATATCGAGGAACAAAATTAGAAACAAAACGAAGTATGAAACCGCTTTCCGTCCCTGAAAACCAAAATTGCAGAAAGGGAAATTTGAATTCAAACTATCGCTTCCTTCGACAGTGGTTGTTGGAAAGTGTGCAAAGGAAACGAGAGATATGAACACAAATTTCGCCGTACTGATTGCTCAATTAAACCTCGTCGTTGCGTTCCAAACAGCGACCTTATCTACGGACCAGGCGTGAGAGCTAAATGTTCAGAATTCGACATTTTCTTGAGGAAGTTTATAATGGCTGCTCCTTACAGAGACAAACAGATTGATCGGATGATACGTATTCAATTGTTGGTCTAAAGCCCCTAAAAACTAGATGTGAGCTTGAATCGGTCCTGCATATACAACATTTCTTCAAACGACATCATTGAATAATAGTTTTTTTCTGCTATTGCCAATCAGAGCCGAAAACCTAACGGAAAGCGAAGGCCCACATCTACCTTTCGTCCATCCGTTTACCTCCACCAGTTTTAAGCTCACCATAGCATTGAAGGAAGGCAGTGATCACGATGGCATCGGGGAGGTCCCGTTTCAATGAGGTCGTTGAAGGTCATTGGCGTAAGAGCGTTAGGAGGCGGTCCCAACCACACTCCCAATGCACTGAGAGGTCTAGTCTATCGAAGACGTTCAATGGCGCCATCAAAATCGCACCACCCCCAGCCATCGTGAGCATGGCCTCTAACTTAGGGTAGTGCGAGGGGGGGGGAGGGGCAGGCTTTACCCAATCATTGCCTGTTTTTCAGACATTGAAACAGATTTCTTAGGCATCTCAAGCAAGTGGCTATATTTCCAAAACCCCGATGACAAAAAACCTAACATAGAAGTTGTAGAATTCCAAAGAGCGTACAGCTGCCAAAAGAAGGTCTGCCACTTCGTCCTGGACAACACGCCTCGCTGTGCGCGACATGTCGATTGAGTGCACAAGTCTGGCAGAAGTCTTGTTGAAGATCCTTTGGTCTGTAGGATAGTGCCCGAGAGGACAGTCTTAGATGTGGAGCTCTAATGCATGAAAATCACTCCGACAAGGATGCTAGGGCCTTGCAAAGTAAGCTGCAGCAGCTGCAATGTTTTCAGGCTGTTGTCTGGCGCCCTCTCATCTGTTGCGCTCTCTCGCCTCATACTCTCCTCTCCGCGCTTAGTCTCTCATTGCCTTAGCACAGCCGATTAGGAAGGTGAGTGAGCCTTCAACCTAAGCGTTTTGACGGATTCTTTTCCTTTTTTCTTTACTGCCGGCCTACTTGGCACGACTACTTCGTATTCGTGCAAGAACGACACTTGTTCGACACAGGGCACGCCTTTAACAAAGCAGGATCATTCGGAAGTAATTTCAAAGGGTGCGGTCATCACGCATGCATTCTCGCACTTTGTCATCCCAGCGAACTGGTTTCATTCGCAAACTGTTCTTTATTGGAATCGGTTAACCTTTACAAGCAAGAGAATTCGCTCAGCTCTAAGGTGACGTATCTGAGCTTGATCAACTGTCCGCAGCTAAAGCTTCCTCTAGATGAAGGACACAACGATCCCAAGCTGTTTATGTGATCACGGAGGTGAAAATGTAGTTCGGGGGGGGCACCCTATCTAATCGAAGTGGAGTAGCGGAAGACACTCATATCTAATCAAAGTATAGTTGCGGGAAGGCACTCATATCTTATCATATCTTTCACTGAGTAAGCGGCAAACGACCACTTCGTCAAGTTGTTACCCTTGTCCTACAGCAAAAACTGCTGTCACCTAGCTGACTCTTCACATTCACCAACCCTTGAGATTGCCATGCAAGCCTTTCAGGTATCCGATTTTGTACGGAATCCCGGGTTGGTATCCATATCTAATCGTGCACTCAGAGAGCCTGTGCTCTGAATGTTGATTAGATATGACCGCCCTCCCCGCAACTCCACTTCGATTAGATATTGCCACTTTGATTAGATATTATGAGTGGCTTCCCCAAACCACATTTTCACCATAGCGGAAAGATTTCATGGAATGAAAAAATTGATGATCTTTGAAATGCTCAAAGAGACGATTACCCCTGAGTTTCAAGGAGTTCTGAGAAGTGTACGTGTTACTTCATTTGAAAAATCACTGCAGCAAATTTTTGGGGAAAAATGCTTTTTCGAATGACCATATTCGTTTTACCTGATTTTATTTGAAAGAATAAAGAAGGGCAAGAAAAAACTGCTGATACTCATGCTACAAACTTCTGCAGTGGGTGCTGCACACGCATTCGTGCTCGAGTTCATCTCATAAGTTTTTTAGGCTCCTACTCGTGGCGCGCTTTTTATTAGTGAGCCCCCAGTCCCGAGGTTTGCCTTTGATAGTTTCTCGGTATTCTAAAGAATTAAACCGAAATGGGAGCACAGAACTCGGAAACTATAAAATAGGAACTCTACACTCCTTTATTGACTTGGTAAACTGAAAGCATCATTATGAATTCTAAATGTAATTTTCATATTTAGATATCAGATCTGCAGATTAGATGTGTAAGCTTGTCGTGACAGGCTCAAGCTAACTCCCTGAACTAGGAAACATCAAATGTAAAAGAACCGAACAGAATAAGCGTACGTGTAATTGAGAGCTTTTGCCGCTTGAAGTGCGTCGTCAGGAATGCTGATGTCCACTTCTTCGCCATATGTGAATTTGGGTATTGTCGGGAAAATCGCCTTTCCACCGTGCTCTGATCGCCATTTGCCGATCAAGAACGCCAAAGGTTGCAGCTGTGGCGCTAGTCTTCGCAGATCATATTCTGAAACACTTCGATAGGAAAAATCTACTGGAAATTGTAATCGGTGTTAGTGAGCACGTGTCTCAATTCCCCGTTTGAAGCTACATGGGCAACTGCAACTGTCTTAGTAAATGCACGCTTCAAATATGAAGCATTAGAAGCATTAGTCAATGGACTTGTCGCAGAAAAAAAACAGAGGAGAGCGCTTTAAATAAGGTCCTGTCTTTTGAACGATAGGAAGTTTGGGACCAGGCACTGTGGGCCAAGAAGAGAGAACGAGACAGAGACCAGGGAGCATAGCGTGGAGCTACCGCGACGGTGGGTGTTCGCAACCGTCGTTGAATGAGGTGTCGATGGTTGCAAATTCCGAGCCCCTAGCTCTCACTCTATTTGTTTTGAGTCACAGAAGTGGCTCGTTTTCTGCGGTTAGGCCCCGAGCAAACTCGTTTGGGAGACCTTAGTCCAGTGATTCACGGATTCACAGTTGCAATCGTGGAATATTGGCACTCGCGAATTGCCAACACTTCACCATTGATTACCTCATCTCAATATTTCGACTTCGGTGCACTCCCAGCTTTGTTCCGCTCACATTTCACCACTGTTCGCTAGTGAATATCCGCAGGGGCTTTTAGGGGAAGTGGAGTTCAAAGACGAGATTTTTCAAAATTTCAACACTCAGCTATGTAGAGCTCAACTAACTGAGTTGAGTTATCTATTTTTGCAGATGAAAAAAAAGTGAAATCTAATCCAGTCGTAAAAGAACGAAAAAAGAGGATCCTTTGATGCGAATTGCCGGTCACTGCCGATATCGGCTAACCGGCTCAACACGTTATACGTGTGAGTGCTGAAAGCTATGGTACGTATACCATGAAAAGCTGAGTTGGAATGAAATGGTGCCCCGGTAGCGTAACTGGTAGCGCACTTGCCCGGAAAGCGAGAGGTGCGGGTTCTAGTCCCGCCTGGGGCGAAAGTTTTGTTCACAACCCAGCATTCTTGTGAAACATTCGCAAGGCGAACTGCGGCCAAAAAAACAGCAGTTAAAAACAAAACAAAACAAGTTAATCAAGAACGTTTATTTTTTAATTCCGTTTTTCTGAGTTTTTTAATTTTCTGGAAAACTATTTTTTGCAGATTTTAGACGTTTTCATCTCTGAGGGGGGAGGCTTCTGCAAAATGAGGTACTCTATAGCATATGAAGCATCGAAAACAAGACGTTTAGTTTGCAGCAAGTCGATTTGAGTAGAGCTCTACATGTTAGACGTTTATAAAAGAACCGATTGGGGACCTCTGGGACGGTAGTAAAGTCCCTAAACAGCCAGTCTATAGTTGGCCAATAGGTCGCGTTGACGTCGCCTTCGTCCGCACCTAAAAAGCATTGGGAAAGGCGGGAAACTCGCGCTGACCTGCCGCAATGGGCGAGGTCTAGGCAACATCTTAAGTGGCCAATGTATTGGTGGCACTTTGCCTAGACGGCGAACCTGGCAGAGAAAGGAGAAAGTGCATGGAGATTGCAGAGACGCAGAGGGTCATGTAGAGGGCGACTAAAATGTACCCCTGAGTACATTTTAGTCGCCGTCTATCTGCGTCTCTTCAATCCCCATGCACTTCCCCCTTTCTCTGCACGTCATGCATTGGTCGCATTGAGCGTCTCCGTCCCTGCCATGCGCAGAGCGCAGGGAAGAAAGGGGTTCGTGGAAGGTGTTGAGTGTGGGCAGCAAGAAAGCCACTGGAGCTATCGATAATATTGATAACTTTTGCCAATAAGGTGATCAGCTGTCCCCTGCAGTGTTCCACTTATTGATCGTGTTATAGCTCCTTCCTTGGTCCTAGGAGCATTTCACCCTGTACAACCATCTAGGCCATGATCCCACGCTTCAAACACGTCGATTGGCGCAGTGGGTTCGTTCCTTGTTGACATTGGATCGCTCGCGGGATCAATTCTCCATGATACTGGATGTTTTGCAACCCTCATAGGTTACTACCTTGCAATTCTTTCAAAGTAACCCAGCAATGCTTTGTGGTGCAGTGGCAAACGTCGCGCTCATGGGCGCTGCATTACATGGTTCAAGTCCATGGCGACGCGACTTTTGCTAGGAATGTAGTGAAGCTCGCCATTCAGAGCGGGGTCATCTGGCTGTCTCGCCTTTCATTATTCACCGTTTACGGCCGTAGTTCACCACCTTTAACTCCCAGTCTATGGCACTTTACTACCGTCCCTGGGAGTGTCTGCGAGTTTTGTAAGGCGAAGTGATCAGACCTAATTTTGCCAACAGGGCATCGGCTGCACTCATATATAGCCGCAGGCGGTGGGCCAATGTAAAATGAGTGCGAGATTTCCGCCTGGGATGAGAAAGCGATCGGAGCTGGAAGTTGAGCGATCGGCAAACGTTCGTTTTGGCATGACCACATAACTAGCCGGCACAGCCGCCTAATGCAGTTCATCAAAAATGCTTTCCCGTACGCGAGGTTATCAGTTCACCAGTCAAGTTTTTGCGGAGAAAGGGAATCGGCGCTGAACTCCGCGTCATTGCCCACTCGCTTCCAGCATTAGCCTTCGCTTCCTCTGCACCCCCCCCCCCCCCCGCAATACTATTGCTAGGCCTACGTTGCGGCACCGAAGCTACATTTCAGGTTGTGAATGTTGCCAACAAAAAAAAACAAAAAGAACCGCAACAAAGGGACGGAAGATAAAGTATGGAAAGAAATCAAGTTCAAAGAAAAAGAGAAGAACCATCACTTACTTTTCTCAGGTGGCCCGCACAATCCGCACGACTTCCGACAACTCCTCATGATGTAGTCGGTAGATGTGCAACTTTTGGCCGATGCTGCCACCCAGTCACGGCAATTCGTGTCATGATCTCGACATTCATCTGGAACTTGTTATTGTTGAGTAAACTCCTGTGACTTCAGATTTATCTGCTGCTTTCCAAAAATCGATTAGAAGAGGACATAACTTCTATCTTAATTCCGGAAAATAAATAATCAAACTTAGCTTAGCAGGAACGTGCATTTGTCGAGAACAACATTGTTATTTGTGTGTCCAGAAGTTTTATGTTGTACAAAACCGATATGTTTATTACAAAAATGGTGAACTAGAAAGTCCACAAGAGGGTTGGCACAACAAAGTTCCACGATAAGAAGCGATGAAAGCTTAGTCTCTTCTCTATCTTCTTAAAATAAGGTAACAAGGAGTGCCCACTCCCCACTCTCCACTTCCACGAACTTTTTACATCTGCCCCTTAGACGTAAGGCATACCCCTGGGTTAAATTGGTGTGGTTCTTGCACACGAATACGAATGTATTGGTGCGCAAAGGCCGGCAGTGAAGAAAAAAGGAAAAGAATCCGTCGAAAACGCTTAGGTTAAGGGCTCACTCACCTTCCTAATCGGCTGTGCTAAGGGAATGAGAGACTAAGCGCGGAGAGGAGAGTATGAGGCGAGAGAGCGCTACAGATGAGAGAGCACCAGACAACAGCCTGAAAAGAAAGCAGCTGCAGCTCCCAAACAACTTCGTATTTATCATGTACTACAACGGAAGAAAATCATTCCAGATTTCGCTTGAATGTGGCTTGGAGAATTTCTAACTGTGTGAGCCGTTAAAAATTCGAGTCATCATGAGGGATCCAGGGTGCCGAATTTTGCTGCTCCGTGGGTTTTTGATCGCTATCCGCACGCTTGCAAAATAGGGACTACCATGCTTTTTCTTGTCTAGAAGAAGGCAGACCTTTTGATCAGCCTGATTAATTTTTGCAAAGGGCGGATTGACGGGGAGAGTAACGAACATGAGGAAATATGTGAAGAAGCGATGAGGAACATCCGGCTCGTGCACACTCTTCGATTCCGCTGTCCTTCCTGCCCTAACCTACGCCTCAGAGACTTGGACTCTGCGCAGGCAGGACGAGCATGCGGTCAGCGTTATCCAACGCGCTGTCGAGAGGACGATGCTAGGAGTAACCCTATACACGCAAGTGCAGAGGGGAATCCGGAGTGCCGAACTACGCCAACGATCGAAGATCAGGGACGCTGCCGTTTTTCGCCAAGGAATCGAAGATAAGGTGGGCCGGACACGTCATGCGATTTTGCGATGACCGTTGGACCAGAGCGGTTACCGACTGGATCCCTCGGGACGTCAAACGAACACCTGGACGACCGCCGGCCCGATGGTCAGACTTCTTCACGAAAGCTCTGAACGAAAGGAATGAAGGACTTCGTGTCCCTCGAGCGAGGAGGATCCACTGGACCACTTAGCACGCGACAGGGACGAATGGGGACCAATATGTGACGACGCTTGTGCACTCGCGATCAGGTTGGACTTACAGGGGAAGGCTCGTGGAAGTTTATTAACAGTAGAATGTGTTATCCAAAACGCTCTGACAGTCACTATTTGCCTTCCGTGCCTTTCATATAGCTTCGTTGACTTACAAGCACGAGGCAGAAGCGTTCGTTTCAGCTAGATCAATTAGACTCACGCGCAGGGGCAATCTTTTATAGTGTGATAAAGCTTCATAGTGAAAGTCGCAGAACAGAGTGTTGTACATCAAGAGATACAGGAGATTCACGCCGTTCAGAGAACCGCATTAATCTCAGATAATACCAGCCAAAAATCAAAGGACTATTGCAACAAAAGCGTGAAATAATGCGGATAACTTTTGCTTCACCTAGAAATCGATGTACACGCAGGTGCGGCAACGGTAGTGAGAAGGAAGAGATTTTGAGAAGAATAACACCACTCACTACACGAGAGAAAATGGTTGCTGAAAGCGCTAGAAATGGGCTTTCTCATTTTCGTATTTCGGCTATGCTACTGCAGTCAGCAGAGAGAAGGAAGGAAGGATAGGCAAGAGCACACAACGAATGGGTCGATGTCAGACTTTGAGATGACCAAAGAGAGCACAAACCCCAGTATGTTACACAAGAACGTCATGGCGGCCTGGCAAGGCCCTAGTGCCCTGCTCCCCCTTTTTTTCGAGCGGAATATTGGCACATTTGCTAATTCGGATCTATCCTACCCACTAAAGGGACTGATCTCCTGAACTCCTCGAGGGGTCGCGTTGAAATGTGAGTTTTTGTTGTATCTTCAAGAAGGGAAACGGTTGCCCTTCTAATATCTACTGCGAGAAGCGTGTTTTTTATGAGGATATTATGTAGGTCCTATGTTATGTTGTAATGCGACTACGTATGGTTATAGCATTTTTTAGTTTATGACTTTCCTAGTGTATGCATTTCATTCTGGCCAGGCATGATCGGTTCACGCCCGGCGTTGCGTTCTGCACATCCCATACAGTTTGAGCCTGGTTGCCCACGTTTCACAAAATCAAAAATTCCGCTCATGCTGCCGCCGATCGTTTTCGCTGATTCACCAGAAAAATTCGCTGGAACTAAAAGAATAGTAAGAAAGTGAATATTGAATCGCGGAAATTATCTCCTCGAGTCACACCTTGGCAAAAAAAGGTGTGCGAAAAATTGACCACATTAAACGTTCGCTATAGGAGCGTGTCATTCTTCATCAAACTGCGATTTCGTTCAGATGAGTAATAGCAGCATATTTTGTAGAGGTCACAGCGAGAACGATCCGAATACTTTTGCGCACATCACGGCGTTGGATGGCGAGAGAACTTCTTTCGGTGATTCTGCGCTCCGATGAATGTTTTTATTGTTTTTATTGCTCATTGCTGAAATTCTTTCCACTCAACTCACATTGCACCGGCCGTACGGAGACTGCGCTCTCTTCGGGTCGCGGTGGAACAGCAGTATGAGTATCTAAATTTCCGTCCTGGTTACCAGAGTGGAACAAACTTTATGCGTTACGATGCGGTGCTTTTTCTTTTCAATCAGGAAGAATGGGGTGAAACAACCTCTCCTAAAACTGACTGGTTCCATGCCTGTCGGGTCAAGTGTGGACGAGAAAGTAGTGCATTAGCGATGAGCACTTCCCTTCGAGGTCAACGTTCAGGGTACAGGTATTTATCGTGATCAGTTTTTGCACAAATAAATCTCTTTACCTTCCCCCCCCCCCCCCGAAGCTTTCTCTACAAAATTGGATTTGCTGAGGACGACATGAACTACTGCACCAGACTGGAACAACTACCACTTCCCTCCCCGACCTCAAACTACACGAGTGTCTGTGTTCGTACAAATTCAACATTCGAAGCTGAGGATCAAATCGAATATAATCCCGAAGAAGCAGTACTCGAAGCTGAACATGATACACTGGACTGAAAAGACCGAAGGATGAATGCTGGGACATAGGCCACATCTTGGACGAGATCAGCACCACCGCCTGTGCGTCTAACAATATGGGAGCCCGCTGTTGTTATTGTGTTCCCCAGGTTGCAAGTTCCTCGGGCAGATAAAGATAAAGACTCCTGCTCTCATACCTGGTCATCATAAAGAGAGTTCTAATAACTGACCATAAGTAGTAGAAGCAGTTGCAATTGCTTAGCCCCGAGTTGACACGTTGACGACAGCCCGTTGTGCGCGCATCTCGACAACTTTTTGTTTATTATTTTCAAAATAGACGTTACTCCTTCAACAATTCCACCACTGTTAATTGGTGCACAGTTTTCCGGATAAGATTATGCATCCAGACAGTTTTGAAATATGAAAAATGCCAAATAAACCGATCAAAACGAGCCCATCCGGGTGAAAATCTGACGCGCATGCGCGTCATGCTGTCGTCAACGTGTTAAGCAAATCCCGAGAGTTTTGGTCGAATCGATTCCTTCCCAAGGACTGGTACACCCTCTCGTAGAGTTACTCGACCCACCTCCACGTTCTTTTTCC
>MU894891.1:0-12454 GCA_036418205.1 Ostertagia ostertagi
CTACATAAGCGAATGAGCCCAAAATCATTGTAACTTTATTGGAAGCATAGAATGACCATTAAAATTTCTGACAAAGGTAACAAGCAACGAATCTTATAATGCAAGAGTTTGACTCGACAGTATATTATACATTGTAAACCACATCGCCGGGAGAAGTTGAGAATATTAAAGCTGGATATAACCGTATTATGGATGCTAGAAGAGCTATACGTGCTAATAATGTGAGGAAAATGAAATGAGAAGTATATAAATATGTCCATTACAAAAATTCAGTTATGGAACACCTGGAGAATACCAGTTCCAAAACGTGATAATATGGTTACATAGGAGTAACATTCCACTATACTCGGCTGATGACCTAGGTAGGGTTCCGGCTTTCAGTGAAATGAACGCTAACCACTCAGCGGTTTATCAACAATAGTGGTTCAGATGGAGCAATCTTTTAGAGTTTGATGGGACCAACCAACTCAAGAGATTGTCCATTGGCTTTTCGTGGTAATTGCGTCCTTTCAGCAACTGAGCTTTAAGGGCGCTCTGGGACTTGACTCACACCAAGTTTTGGTTTATTTAATATGCATTTTCATTTGTTTTTCAGATATTTGCAAAGTCTGATATAACCTGTTTAATAACCGTTGTCGATAAAACTCGAACGAGACTCCATCGTTTTCGCGAGATTGTATGACACGAAACCGTAACATCGATGGCGGTAAAGAGCATGGAAAATATGCCTAAAACCACAAATTTGAGGGTCATGAAAACTCGATAAAAAATCAAACTGGCACACCTGAATACTGGAATCAGCCTGTCCATTGGGCAAGGGTATACTGATGCAAGACTCGAAGTTTCCAGCATTCGACAATGAGTCCTTTCCATCACCAACTCCCATTGACGATTGAGTACCAACATCCACAGTGGATAATCTATACGATAAGTGTCAACCCTTATGAAACTTCTCATTACATGGCAAAATGAAGAGAAAGCATCACTGTCGTAGAAGAGGCAGTGACCACATGGTGCAAATGCTGTCCGTCCAAGTTCGGATGCCACTTCGCTGCACCTGCTTACGTGATCATAGAGCCATCAACTTGATGTTAGAGCTAGCTCTTACTCACGGTAGTCATTCTCCTACTTTGCGGTTTGAAACAACCTGCAAGTGCTCTGGCGACTGAATGCGACCTCTTCCACCCCCCCCCCCCCCCCCACTACCACCTGTCTGGAGTGGCTAGCCTTTTGCGATCTGAATTTCTCGTAGCACCCAGCTACTGAGCATATGTTCTCCGGCACTTGAGCTGTAGTGGTCGGAGCGTAAGCCCGTGGAAGTGGCAGACTTTGTGATATTCTGCGCTTATTTCTTCTCATCAGCTCTTATCGGTCGATATCGCAATCTCTCACGCACTATCAATCACATCAATCTGCGATGCTCTACCATCAACGAAAACGGCAAATTAATTAAATTAAGCAAATTAATAATTAAATTAAGTAAATTGGCAATAGTTACATTATAACGCAATTGACAGGAATTATCCCGGGCAAAGGAGCGGTTGGATGGACTTCTATGCTAACGACGACATCGCATAAGAAGAAGTGCTTTTCTTATCCGGAATCCAGGACACAAAGCAGTTCTCATCGGTTTTTATCACTTTTTATCCTCATCAAACATGTTCTGGCCCAGCCTTCCATCACTTGTTGAAGCTAAAGCCTCACCGCTGCCGGGCCGCGTGCTATGAATTCCACGACAAATACACATATCTACACACACAGATAGACTTATCAAATAGTAGTAGCAGTACAGCCGAGAACTTTTTTGCTCACTTTCATAGCGTTGTTTTTAAAATCATACTGCTCTTTTTTGCTATATTTAATCACATCATACGATGCAAAAGTTAATGTAGGAATGCTGTTAAGAACAAGATTGTTCGCCTTAGCTAAGACTCGAACTCGAATTCGGGTTAGTGGGCCTACTAGTAGTGTACTACAGATGACTCAGCAGCCTCGGGTGAAAATTTCAGTTGAACGCTTCAGCTTTACAAAAGAACATCACCTTAATTACGGGTGATAAATAAAATACACGCTGACGAATCCTGTTCTAGAGATGAAACATGTACAGTAGCGGTCAAAAGTGTTCGCCGAAACGATTTTTAGTGCATTATTTTTTCTTGCCTGAGGAACGCTCTAAAGATAGTATACTATTGTTTTTGTACTGTATGCCAAAACGAGGTTTTTAAGATTCCTATTAGTTATAAGTTAATAGTTTTTAACATTCCTAATAGTGATATCAAACGGCAGCTTGTTCGAAACAGAGTGTATGACAGGCAGTGCGTGACATCGGACTGCATTATGCATTATCTGCCCGAATGGCACGGCGGCAGGGGATTGTGGTAAGGTTGGGGTGATTTAAAGAGACGTGGTAATGTAGCTACCCCACTTGGCAAGCACAAAATTGAGGAGCACAGCGGGAACGACTTCGATGTTAAATGTTCTGTGTTAGCGTACGAGACTGAGATTTCATCCAGAAAAGCTTTGGAATCATTCTGGAATTTTCGCAAGGAAGCCTAGAATGAACGGCCGAAACGAATGTCCGTCGATTACGAATGAGCTCTTGCCTTTTGTTTCAAAGTGCGAGCTATGAGTGCGACGTGCAAATTGACAGATTTTGACATATATGACACTGCGAGACTTGAGTAGAGCTCATTTGCCTCATTGACGTCAACTAACAGGGCGTGAGCTACTGCTCCGCATCGGTGGAATCTTGGGTGAGTTACTTCTTCATCACTGAGTGCTCGGAAGTGTTCTCGACGCTCTATGACGTCGAGAATACTAAAATCGGTTGATCGAGTAGCTTAACAAATCAAAAAGCTTCAGACAATCTCCAGGCCTCTGAAGAAGACGAAGCGGTCGAAACGTCAGGCCAGTAAATAAAGATTCCATCTTAAAAACCTCGTTTGGCATACAGTACAAAAACAATTGCAGTACATTCAACATCAAATGCCGAGGTTTCAACAAAGGACGACATGGAGACTATTGTATACTATGTTTTCTAGAGTTTTTATACGCTGAAGCCTAAAATAATCAGGATGCTTGAAAGAAAATTTTTTGAGGTCGCCATTGATTTTTTCTGGCAAAAAAGAAACACGGAAAGGCGTTTTGGCAAACATTTTCGACGAGTACTGTATATCACTTTCACGCATCATATGAGGTACCTTAAAAATGCAAGAATAGGATATATGACAGTATATGACAGTATAGTCCGAATGGGGCAAGTTAGTGATTTACCCTTTCAAACGGATCTGGTACCAACTAACAACCCTGAAAGATGAAAAGCAGAAGAGAGCCTAAACAGATTTGAGTCCAGGTTTTGAACCATGACATTCGCATGGCAACGCACCACTTCCTTCTCGAGCGTATGAAATTAGCACTTTCTGCTTCGCACGTACACAGGATATAAGAGGTTCCAGAACTCTCGTTGAAAGGGGGGAAGTCGAACCGACGCGGCCATTTCTTCGACTCGAAGTTTGCGCTATCTCTTGCCCCATAAGCTCTTTTTGCCTGTTCTCTGTACTTCTTCTACTTATAAGGCCATTTTTTGTAGTAAATTTTGAAAAGATTTTTATCTCGGTGAGTCCAGAATGAGAAATAGTTTGCATGTTTCCTCCACACTTTGAACAAACAGCTTTTAGAAAACAAATAGATTTCAGAAAGGAAATCGGATTTCTTGAAACAACGTATTTTGTCGCCATGCTTGATGCTTTCCAAACTACATTCTAGCGGGGCCTCAGTCATTCAATCCATAAATAAATAGACATGTTGAAATGTCTACCTGGTTCTTTTTGCGTCTGGGGGATTTAACTTGGCCTCCGCTCTTCTTTTTGCGCGCTGATTTGTCCAGGTAACTTTACGAGCACAGCAAGTGAGCTGAAATGTTAAATACTTAATAACTGTTGCAAATAACGAAGGCAGTAGCGACCATTACCATGTCAACGCTTTCCCGTTCTGTTTCCACTTCAAGACGCTCCAAGTGGGATCGAACCCAAAGTAGGGGAGATGTTTTTATATCGTTCGGACAAATGAGATATAGCGATGAGCAGCTTTTCTAAAAGCTTTGACAATAACTACTGTTGAAGATCCAAGAAATTGACTTACATTTTCCAGTTGTATTTTCGCCAAGAATGTCCACGCCAACACCCATCGCTGAGTTCTCCCCTGGGATAATGTTGATACCGCATAACGTACACCATCGATCCTGGACAGCCGACGGCATAATGAATTGACACTGCTTTTCTTCCCAAGCATAGTCGTGTAGATACTGAAAGCAAAAGTTGTAAGTGATTCAATATAAACGGAACCACCGCAGAAACGCACAAAAATACAACACCTGGTAGGCCCTATTTTCAAGAATAAAATGAGATAACTGGCAAGCTACTACATTAGCTCATCAAGAAGATCAATTAGCAAGCATTTGTGCAGAAATTCCCACGATGAATTATACATGTGTAGCGATGGATCACTAACACGAATAGCGACGCGCTCCGATAAACCTTCAGCTGGTGATGGAATTGTTATCACGAGAGTACATCAGCAAGAATATAAGGCCTGTCAGTCATGAGGTCCGTGCTGCGGCCGCGCAGAAGCTAGGCACCAAACGCACGGTGGCGTGGCGACTACTTCACACGCGCAACTTTACCACCTGCGCTACTTCACCTTGCCGCCGTATTGCGTTCCCCCACTGACACTCTTCGATACCAGTTCTCCGAACGTACAGCGCAACAACAATTTCAAGAGCTAAACCGTAAGTAATCACAGAAAAACTAACATTCAACTATGTTCACCTGACTTGGGTTTGAAGAAGAACGCTATCATCAATAAGACGCCCAACGAATGCCACCTCTCCGCCCTGAAAAGAATATGAAACAAATTACAAGACCATTTACAATGCTTGCTAGGTCGATTATGAGCTACTTCAAAACATGTACGATGACGCTCTTTCCACTCTTTGGTGGGATGGGTGGGCGCATTTTGGCTCCGCCTCACCACATAAACGTGGACTTCGTGTAGAAAATGAGCAAAAACATAAACAGCACGAAGTATTTTTTAGTAAACTATAGAAAGCTAATTATTTTGATATCAAAAAAATGCAAAAAAAAACATTACGACAAACTATTGGTAAGCGATTATTGGCCAGCAGTCCATACAGGCTGCCACCGTCGAGAATGCGTTGAAAGTGAACCTACTCACCTCTACTTCAAGCTCACCTCGACGCGCCACTGTGGCGGATCGGGGAGGAGCTCGCTCCGCCTCGGACGAATCAATTGCACATTCGTTCAACATGCTTCCAGAAGCTGTATCGACAGAAAACCTCTGAAAAAATAGAAATACAATGATATAAGTGAAAGTGAGGTCAACAGAGAAGGAATTACCTTGTCAGTTTCACAGGATTCGAAGAATGGAGGGTTACACATGCAGAACGAGAACTGCAGATCACTAAATTGCCGAGTCAAATCCTAAAACAATGCACATTAAACTGAAGAGCATTACTATTAGAGCGAGACTACTTTGAGAGTGAATATTACGATTATAAAAAGCACATAGTCAAAGTGAACGTGAACTTTTTGACTCAAATCTAAATAGGGGAGGGGAAAGGAAATTCGGCTAAAAAAAACCTGGTGTGTCGCTGGAATATCTTAGCGACACACCAAAACATATTAGCATTCTGAACTGGGAATACATAGAATTTGAAGGAAAAGATTATCCCAGAACTGAGGAAAGTTACCTTGATCAAAGTTGGTGAGTGTTCACTAACATGTACAACCCGTATAAGATGAGTGAGCTGGTTACGAACGACATTATCATTGGCTACATGAGCGGCTTCATCGTCTGCTTCGGTGGCTATGAACTTCCATCCAGCCCAACGAGCACCCAATAAAGCATAAACGCAGGACGCTCCAGTGCCTAAAAATGGCATTTTTGAGGAGCCCTATCCATAAGAACAGTGTAATTGCACATGTAAATGAAAGAAGAATGCGAAGTAACAGGCAGTGATGCAAAAGAGGAAAAGTCGAAAACGCTTAAACTAGAGGTTCCACGTTTTTTGTGCGGCTTAATGAGACAATGAAGCTTTGAGCGCGCAAAAGGGAGGACAGGCAAGAGAGCACAACCGAAGGAAGGTATAAACACCCCTGCCTTCGAGACCACAGTAGTAGCTCGCCATTTGAGTGATCGCTTGAACAATAGGTAGCTAACTTCTACTGCGGCACTAATAGCTGGGAGTGCAATCGTTTAGTCTGATCCGTGTTCAACCGTGACTGTGTGCTAACGCCATTAGCTTGGCTACTACGTCTAACGGATAGCTATTCACAGCAGCACTTTGCAGCGAATGTAAGCAGTAGCTGCAGATTTCTGCTTTGGAAACTAAGAACAACTGTAAAACCTGTAAGTGTTTCAATAAATCAGCACAATATAACTAAAGGAATACACACAAGAAGAATAAAAAAAATAGAAACACTGACCAATGTCAATACCGACAACATCCTGTTCAATTTGATTGAGTTTTAACAAATCTTCAATAAAAAGAATATAATTCAAACGTTGAGGAACACGAGGTACCAAGCAGCCATGTGGTAGCTCAATCTGAAACGAATAAAAATGTTGGCCATTAAAGCGAACGAAGAAACCTCATACCTCGAGATCAAAATCCTTTTTGAGTAAAGCCTTGGCAAGGGAACGCACAGCTCCGTCTTCTTGAAAATTCACGAACACCTTCAATGAGGAACTGATGAGAGGAATGTAAAATATTATCAGCAAGTTTCACAGCATGTACGCAGAAAGCAAATTTCTGGAACCTACCCTGCCATTGGTCCCTAGTGTGCAATGAGCGCGAAAATCGGCAAATCGAGTGGCAAGATCGTTAAAATCTGGTGGCCGTTCTTTGTACGGATTACGTGGATGCATATATCGATTCAGTGACATTTTCACTGCAGTCAGCTTGTTTCCATCCTTAAAATTCATGAATCTAATCTTTGTTAAGAGTACCAGCAAGATCAAACGAAGCAATCGGCAACACAAACGGATAGGAACACGAGAGGAGCAATAATTCCGATAAGAATGATACCTTCTACTCCGAAATACAGTCAACTTTTCAGTGTTATCAGAAATCAGTCAGCAACATAGATGACAGGCGATCCTAACTCCAAGAAGGGAAGAAGAAAGCTCCCAAATGAAACAACTGACTATCCGACTACAAGCAAAAGCATACATTCGTGCAGCATAGAAGAGCGATGGACGACTTATTTTTTATTTCATAAAACGTGCACTTGATAGTTCCCTTTAGAGATAAAACAAAGCACGGGAAGGAACTCACAGCCTCCTACCTGAACTTCTTCTTGTGAGTTCGACTAGCGCCACCTCGAACCACACATAACGTGTAGAAAGCTCAGCAAAAAGAAGACAAGACTGGAGAATATTCCTCTGGGGCTCCCATACCTTTGAAATACTGACACTGAGCATCGGCGGTGGTTCGAAAACAAGGGCGTACAAGTTAAGTGGGTCAGTGTACTCTACGGTTCTGTGTCGTTCATTTGAAGATTTGAATTTAGTGGCGAAGTTTTCATACAAAGTCATACATGCGGTGAACATATTTGCTGTTTCTCGAAACTTTTATGCTTCTTCGATTCCGTGTACGTAGTATCATCTGTGCGCGAAATTTAGTCGAATTCTTTCAGTGGGAGAGTTCCAGGATGGGTGAGACATTTTGTGGCGATTAAGATCCGAGATTTCCACATTTATCTCTATTTTCACTTCTGCATGCGTTTGCATTTACGTTTACCGCCGCTAAGTGAGCGTTCATAGTTGCGACGCAAGGCGATAGCGATTAGCGCATAGTCTACAATAAAAAATACACGTATAGATTAGGGTGATTAGGCGAGTGGCGGTTAGGCGGTGAGGCACACATACGTATTGATTGGTTTGCCCCGCTCATGCAGCGTTGAGACCTCGGTCAGACTCGGCGATTGCGTCGCTGTACACCAGCGACGAGAGCAACCGTTTGAACGCACTCAATGCCCGCGCAGCCTCCGTGTGTTTGTGCCATTCACGGGCACTATCAACTCGGCCCGCGGCTGCCCCCTATGGTTTAGGTATATTGTCTTGGGGCCATTGGGGGAGCGATTCGCTCAAAATGTGAATCGCGCGACCATCGCGCGATTCACATTACTCCCATCATGACCAAATCGCTCCAATCGCGCGATGGGCGCGATCACTCCCGTTGTGGCAGGGAGCGAATCAATCGCTGGAGTCGCCGTCTCCCTCGATCGAATAATGTTTGACAACTGGCGGCCTGCGCTTCTCTGTCACAACGATGATGCGCCATCCGGCGAATTGGAGCGATTTGTCATGGTGTTCACGTAATGTAATCGCGCGAACGTCGCGCGATTCGCAGATCTGACATCGGCCAGTGCAGCAACGCCGGACTCGGGGCTCATCAGCACACCCAGATCAATATTCGTTTGCAGGGTGGAGCAACACTGACACGATGGTGAGATTAAATCTCCCCCCTGCCAACCGATATCGTTCGTGTGCGGATGAGTCATCGCCCGTTGCTGCCACTCTTGTGTCCGGGCAACTCCGTCGCTGGCCGATTCCGTCGCCAGCGATTCCGTCGCCAGCGATTCCGTCGCCAGCGATTCCGTCGCCATTTGTATCAACTATGCACAGAGCGATCGGATCAGGCTCGTAAGTTCAAGCCCTTGCTACGACCCTTGTTTGCACTAAAATCGTTGTAAACATCTGTGTAGGATATTTGTGGCCTGAATACGAAATATGACATCCTTTTCGCTGCCACCATTTATTAGGCTGATGCCAGACTTTGCGAATTGCTGGCTCCGCAAAGTCTGGCACGGCCTTAGTAACTTAAACCTCATTGCTGATTTGAGAGTGTACTCTGAATAATCTCTGGGCTTGGCGTCATCAATCCTTTGAAGCCACAGGTCGGGATTAGGTGACAAGGGATAGTCCCTCCTAGGTATATAAGAGGGTTTCCAAGCGCAAGAGGAAGCGACACTGTCTAAAAAGTCTGGAGCAGCGCGCGCTCAACGCCTTTCCCATTGCCGTGTGCCCATCGTTACCACTTGCGATACGTGATCGTTGCGCACTCTCGCACTTGGACATTCTCTCTCGCATTACCACTCTGCGGGCTCGCAGCGCTGTGTTTCTCCGGCTTACCATTGCCCACAAAAGGAAGCTCAGTGTTTTCTATGGCGTTTTTCTGCTTTTACTTTTCATTGTCGCTTCTCATTGCACTTCTTGTCCAATTTTCAAACAAAATAACACACAAATCGATCCCGACTTGTGCCTTCAAGATTAGGTTGTTTATCTTTTGACAAGTTTTATTCTTTCAGAATGTATGGTGTTCTTGTTATTGGAGCTCCAGGTGCTGGAAAATCAACGTTCTGTGCAGGGCTTGCTGATATTTTCGAGCAAATCGATCGTCCACATATCACGATTAACTTAGATCCAGCCAACGATTTCGTGCAGTACAGTGCAACATATGATATAAAGGAATTAATAACAGTGGAAGACGTAATGGATAGATTAGGTGCGTTATTCCATTTTACTGACAATAAGATTGTAAAAGATAAATCTGAAGGATGGCTTAGTGGCATAAATGAAAGAGCAGGAAAGACAAGTAAATAAAGTAAAATGGTAACTTTGTCTCAGAAAAATATTGAACGGTAGAAGGAGGCTATGCAGTTCAGTGGGCGAATTTCGGGGTCATACCAGCTTTTTTCTTAGTAAGGGTAGGAGGTACAAATATGTTAGTTGATTATAGCTCATGATTTTCATGATCTTTCGATCCTTCCCATTGTAGTCTTCAGTAATCATACCTTTAATCCTTTCTTACATCCTCAGAAAGTTCGCGAGAAGGAGGTATTTTGGGAAACAGGAGACTTGTGATCTTATCTGTTTCAAATTCTTATTCAAATAAAACCGCTCCCTCCGAAGTCACGAAGAGGTCTTGCCTGTTACAAACTCATCAGAATGCGGTTGACTCTGATCCCCACAGAACGGCTGAAGCTTATGAAATTAGGAATTTCAGATGACATGCCTATTTCATTTAGGTTTGGGACCAAACGGAGCCCTGAAGTACTGTATGAGCACATTGTGCCAAAATCGGCAATGGCTATTGCAGAAAATACTCGAAAATAAGGACAAATACATCATCATTGATTGTCCTGGACAACTGGAACTTTACAAAAGTGAAGGCGAATTGTGGAAGGTGAGAATAACGCGGTTCTCATGGAAAAAATGATATGATCTTTTCTTTTCATCGTTAATCATGATCTGTTATTGAGCTGATTCGTGAACTCGAACGTGCGGGTGTTCGTCTATGTGCCCTTCATCTGGTCGATTCCTTGTACTGTGCTGACGCAGCGAAGTTCATATCAGTTGTAATGTCAACGTTAGGTGGGCGCTCATGAACCTTTGCTGATTAATGTGCCCCATTTCATTAGTATGGAGTTCCTGAGGATAATGAAAGCTTTCTGGCTTGAACCTAAATTATTTGTAATAACAATGAGGTAAAACTCAAAACCCTGCAGTGGAAGCGCCTGGTTGTGTCAGTAAGAGCACACATAGTATCATCTAAAGTTCTGCGCTTGCTTCTACTGGCCGATGTCAGACTTTGCGATTGGAGCGATTGTGCACCAATTGCAGGAGCGACGGGAGATTTACACCGCCGACCACCGATACACACGGCGCCGCTCGGGTAAATCTCCCGTCGCTCGCATTGGTGCACAATCGCTCCAATCGCAAAGTCTGACATCGGCCACTACCATTGTCGAATTTGTAATCGCGCCCATTTGGCCAAAAAGCGTACCTAGCCATTTCTTGGGCCACTACCCTTTGGAATTAATGTAAGGTAAAGTTTGTTCTATAGAGTTAAACACAAAAGTCTTGGAAATAAGTTGCCAACGCGCGAAAAAAAGAGGTCGTGATAGGTGCAGGATACAAAACTCTCGCGTTGTCTCGTGGCCTGCAAAGAGCTGAGCGTACATGCCGTTCGCGCTGTCAATGTGCTCGGCTCAGTGTTCGTGTGCTCCCGGACAAGTCGCAAAGTTAAACCGCGCTTACAAATTTTGATTTCAACACTCCTGCGATTGAATGATCGCGCGACGGTAATAATATCTCCTTCAAAAAGCCGCACGATCGCTGCGGCAAAACATAGGTATAATTGAGCGCAGGATCGAGTGCGTGCAGGTCTAGAAACGCTGTATCGTCAATTATGACCACGACTTTAGATGTGAAAGCTCTGAATTTGAATTTTAGAATTCGGTGAAATTTTGCATCGAGAACTGTAGACGATGATGAGACATTCCCAGCCACTGGTCCTTGCGTATTCTTCGCTGTAGTCATAGAAATCTGGGCACACGCTATAAGGAGGTATTTCACAGAAAAATCTGGCTGTCGGTAACCCAAGTAAAAACTGCACTTTTTATCGCATATACAAATCCATTGTCGATTGGATCTCTGGAAAAATTGGGTACTATTCACTATTACTGCCCCAAAATCTCAAAATTTTATTTTTCGTCGAAACTTTGCCTATAGGGGTAATTCGATGCCCTGATTACGAATATGACATTCATTTTTGATGCTGGCGCCATTTGGCGCTGGCGCCACCTTGTCACGACGGCTGTTTTCACCAAATTCGGTGTAAACTTGTATATAGGGGTTATTTGGTGTCCTGATTACGAATATGACATTTATTTTTCCGTTGGCGCTATTTGGCGCCTATTTTCTGCTCGTCTGCGCCCTCTACTGAATTGATCGCGATCAGGACTAAGCCTTTGGGTAGAGGTGGCTTACAGGTGAGCACAACTCATCCTGTGATCTCCCACACTTCATCCTTGCCATACGATGCGCAATTTGTCCACGCGTTACCCCCTTCCCAACAAGCTTACCCTTAGGCACGTACCGAAGTGAGAGCCCAGGAGAGCAGAAAATATGCGTTAGACAGCGCCAATTCCAAAAACGAATGTCATATTCGTAATCAGGACACCAAATAACCCCTATACACAAGTTTACACCGAATTTGGTGAAAACAGCCGTCGTGACAAGGTGGCGCCAACTGGCGCCACCAGCATCAAAATGAATGTCATATTCGTAATCAGGGCATCGAATTACCCCTATAGACAAAGTTTCGACGAAAAATAAAATTTTGAGATTTTGGGGCAGTAATTGTGGAATAGTGCTCGAATTGTTTGTGGTATTCGATCGTGTTCGATCGTTATTTACTTGCTGTCCAGACTTTAAAGTCGAACAGTGCGTTGATGTCTGGCAGATCCCTTGAAATTCTATGAGTAAATAAGCACCTATTCTGGATCGCAATGCATTGCATTGTATTCTTTTATTTGCATTGATTGTCTACCATTTTTAGCAACAATGGTGACTATGGAGATGCCGCAAG
>MU894893.1:0-10339 GCA_036418205.1 Ostertagia ostertagi
TTTCAAGCTGAGTCTGGCGCTGTCTGATCCCTCGCTCATGCCCTCTCCTCCGTGCTCAGTTTCTCATCGCCTTAGCACAGCCTACTGAGCCCAATTTTAGCGTTGGCGGCCTTGTTCTCCTTTTTCTTTTCTGCCGGTCCTCTCACACCGAAGCCTATATTTTCGTGGCGAGAACCAGTTTGATCCTGGGGTGTGCCTTTAAGTCAATGTCTCTATTTTTCGTTGGTGTATGAGAAGAAAAAGCTCTTCCAAAATGTTGGAAATCTGTTGCAAATAATTTTTTTCTATAAGTAGCTGAGGAACGTGACCAAAACACCTAAAGACAACGTTCCAAAGATAATTACGAACATTCGCAGAGACGTAAACAACTAGCAAATAATACGTTGAAGGTGACTACTAGTGTTTAGACGCCAATGGTCACGGAAAGCGATACACTGAAGAGCAATGGCACAATACCAGTGTTGGAACCAATGACTGAAGAAGGTGAGAACAGAAGGATTCCTTTTTCAACTTTTTTATTCATCATTTAAGTCTTCACGTTTATGATTTCACATTTCGATTTCTGTACTCGAGTATTTTCTTGATGTTCTATCCGATGAGCGAAAGTTCGCCTAAAAGACCCCTACTAGCCGATGTTTCCTAGATAGTGACAGTCCTGTGACAAATGTATCAAGAGTACAAAATTCGGGCAAATGTAATCAATTAAGTAAATTTACGTTAATGCAGATGGTTTCGCATTGTATTGTGCAATGAAAGGGCGATGATGACGTTTATTTGGCACTGGTAGAGGATGAAAACGCTGGCCCATGTGTCGGCCGAATCCTAACATTTGAACTGGGCAACCGCATATGGCTATAGTTTCCTTTCTTTTTCTGTCAGGTAACGGTGAGCGCTTTTCGAATCAGCAGGTATCTGGTTACCCCAATCCTCTTCTGTTTTCTTTGCTAATTCCTTCAAAGAAATTTTCATTGTGACTACTGTGACACTTTCCTCTGATCCTTACACGTTTCCTGAGCTTCACTTCTATTATAAGACGTCTTGCCATACCCCTCCCTACCCCCTCCCCCCTCCATCATAACGCACCCACTTCCATGGTAATCATTCGTCCGGCCGAGTCCTGAACGAGTTTTGGCACAGGATAGGCGGCATTTTCTATTGCGCGGTGTTGTGGTTCCAAGATACATCAAAAGAGAAATTTGTTTTGAGAGGTTGGAAAATTTTTCTGCGAAATCAGGGAATTTTATAAAACTCGACAATTTTCGGCGTTTGAATGGAATCCCACCTCGCTTGACGAACTTTTAGGACATTTGGAGTGGAGTTGGAAGTGTTATTTTGAACTGACTCCAAAGGAACTATTGATATCACTCAACTGGAAAGGAGGAAGGAATGTTTGTACATGGGGGCCAATAAAAAAACACTCTGTCTCCACATTCTGATTGTTCAATCAACCCTATGCTCATTCCTCATTTCAAACAGACATGGTCTCAACTTATTATGGAACAGCGCATTCCATTCTATAAGAAAATTTTCATAGTGGCCATCTACGTGGACGGCATCAGAAGAATTTGCCCTGGAAACATGGTGCACTGGTCGAGCTCAATGGGGTCCTCGAAGGATCGTGTACCATAACTGACGTTTTCTCGAGGAGGGTTTGTGTAGACGGAGCTGAATGTCTCTGTTGGTAACACGCGTGCTTAAAGCACGAATTCACAATAAGAACAAAGATCGAAAAATGGGAAATGGTCTAGTTTGAAACAGACGGATCTAACCACTTGCCGCTTGCGGCTGACCAGCGCGCAACTAGCGAGCGAAAACCAAGATTGACCTCGGCCTCCAGGCTGCCGATGTTTGGGGCGTTGGCCGGTCTTTAATCGCCTAGTGGACTGAAGGCCTTAACGAACAGAAAATAAAGAAAGCGGAGATTTCTGTAATAGTGTGCTTGTGTGAGAGCTTCTCAGATCTGTAAATAGTGTGCTTGTGTGAGAGCTCTCAGACAGCACAACAAAAACGCTGACTTGCAAGCCTCACGGTGACTAGATGAATGTCAGGCAGGGTCAACCGTTACGTTGGACCGATATTGGAGCGACGTTGGACCGATGTTCACCGCTCTCCGCGCCGGCATTCACTCTCGCCACCCGCGAGCCGTCTGTGTCTCCGTGCGTACGTTCACTCTCGGCATTACTCTCGTCGTCGCGTTGGACTTTGTCCAACGGACGGTTGACCCTGTTTCGGAGAGCCTATTGTGGCTATCGTTAATAGCCTAGAAAGGCATAGTGTTGAAGAGGGCACAGCGATGAGAGTCGCATCAATGCGCAAATCAACGGCAAGGAAGGGGTCCCATTTCTCGGGTTCTGGGCCGTTTCTCATGGTTCTTCCTTCTTTCGTGTACCACTCACCATCCCTAGGTTAATTTGAAATGGGTTGCTTTTTCATCGTGAATTCGTCCTTTAACATTCGGGGACCATGGCAGCGATCTTACAGGCGGAGAAATAGAAGACTTTTTATTGAGCTTTTTACGCGCGTCGCATAAAAATCAGGCTTTTAGATTTCATGCCATCAGAAAAAAAACGGGAATTGTCTTGTGACGTCTTAGAAGTCACACAAAGTTCCATCTGCAAACACTCCATTGGAATAACAAAAATACACAAAGTTTACTTTTCGACTTCACTCATTGCGGCGTCATCATCCAAATCACAGGAAAACTAACTCACCTCCTATAAGTGCGTCAGAACTCGGAAAACATTTTAAAGAGAAGGATGTCCACCGGATATCCCACAGACTGGTCTGATTACACAGCTCAGTGCAGGTCCGCTCCTCCATGGTTCCCCTTCTTGTTTTGTTTTAATCTCTTTGAGAGATCAAGATAAAGATTAAAGCATTTGTCGTTGATGCAATCTTCTGGGCTGCGCATCGCAATTCTACCTTCCCATTTGCTGTAACACTCGTAAGTGCGTTTGTAAGCGATTTATGCGATTTGCCTTACTAATGACTTGCGGGCTCAGCCGATGTTCAAGTCAGTGTTGTTAATGGAAGGCTTGGTTGGCCCGGGCGACTTACGACCCAGGATTTGATCCCCGGACCGCTCGCGTGGTGAAGCGCGCCACTTGTCACTAGACCACTTCGTCCCTTTAATCCTCATTGGGCGAGAAAATAGTTGAAGGCGTTTTTGGCGATGTAACTCCACTCCGATACCCCCTCCTAAAGACGCCGCCGTCCGGTATGTCTGCGCATATTCGGGTTTTGCATTGTCCAAACTCGCGATCTCTGCCCTCATTCGTTAGGCCATCAAACCAGCCCACCCTGCCCAACATTTTTGTTGTTCAATGTTGTTAGTAACTGTTCAGTTAATGAGGCGAATTCTATCAACGGGGTGTCGACCTCATGAGTGAGCCTTCCTTCCAGTGGAGAAGCCAAACTCTCAATAACGCTCTTTGTACACTCTGCATATTCCATTTACTACCGAGCCTCACGCTCCCTTCCGCTTCTCAACTATATATTAGGTTGTCTCATAATAGTGTCGCTTTTTTTCAACCAAAAAATTTTCATCTAAATCCCATGCTTTTACATCGTGTTATATACCATTCGAAAGAGAATTGTCTGCTCTACAAGAAGCTATGTTCCCTTCACATTCTGTCCAGGGTTTTCAAATTTTAGGCGAAATGGGAGGTCCAGCCGACAAAAATTGACCAAACCGACAACTATCTCTAACTTTATCTTCCCTTGGGAGAAATCAATCAATGATGTACCCTCTACTTATGCATGACCTCTTCTAACATTACACTATTAGGTTTCCCAACAAGTCGCGTCGTTCCATTTCCAGACCTGGTTTTTCAACCAGAACTCGACGGTCGAGCACCATTACCTGAGATCTAGGTCGAAATTTTTTTATAGCCGAGACATTGAAAAACTAGTAGAATTTAAAGAACAAGTCATGACTAAGTTAGGAATGTACGCCTGGTTGATTTTCTCATCTTCTCAGGATAATTTTTTTCAAAGAAATGCGGTCACTTTCGTGAATAAAGGTTTTTTCGTTTTGCACTTTCGTGGGAAAAAACACCTTATTCCTAAACACCTAACACCAAAATTCGAACTAATTCCCAACAAACATAAAAACAAATCAATTGAGCGAATAGAGCAGAAGAGTTGCTCACAAAAGGAACACCATTCGATATGAAACAACGGCGTTCACGAGGAACAATTTCAAATTGAAAATTGGTATGGCTTATCGGTCAGCCAATTCGAAAAGAAACACGGCAAAGCTTTTTCGGCAACCTAAGGGTGGAATGTTTAGAAGAGGTCATGAGTAAGTAGAGGGTACATCATGATTGATTTCTCCCAGGGAAAATAAAGTTAGAGCTAGTTGTCGGTTTGGTCAATTTTTGTCGGCTGGACCTCCCATTTCGCAGGCCTAAAATTTGAAAACCCTGGAACAGAGGTGGAAGAGGAACACATTCTTGTAGAGCAGACAATTCTCTTTCGAATGGTATATAACTGGTGTAAAAGCTTATGATACAAACGTATAGACGAAGTTATTACGATACATAAGTAGATCAGATGGGTCTGCCGAGAACCACTAGGATCTTATTCCTTGTTTAGCTTATAAGCCTTCCTCCCTTCAACTTGTGACACCAGCTCTTCGCAGTGGTCAGTGTGCACAAAAAGGTGTTTCATACAGCAGATGACATCATCACAATCAAGATAGTTAATGATTCGGTACTGCCATCTAACGATTAATACTTACTAGTATCTTAGGTCTGTTGGGAAATTAGGTTGCTTCTCCGCTCCTATTCCCTCCGCTGCCTTCCAGCTGCCACTGCAGCATCGGTGGGGCGGTCGAGAATGTGCTCAGAAGGTGTTTATATAGCCGTTGAGGTAGTATCGAATCTGCCATTGCAAAACATCGACAGCCCAAATTCTGCGAGCTACTCGATTTTGCTAGCGGATTTTTCATTCCACGATTTTCCTTTTCACTTCATTTTGCGGACGGACAGATTTACATATAGACCGACATCCCGACTCGTATAACTTCGTATAATGTATGCACTTCTTGGTCCGCAAATAGTAACTAGCCCCAATCGCACCCAAATCTTAGTGCTCGTAATAGAAATAGGGACCTAGCTTATTCTATAATATTATGTTGTCCAGAAAGCAATGCGGGTTTCGGTGGGTCTTTCTTTGTTAGCATTTTTCCGGGGAATTTTCTTTCGATTACTGCCTGAACTTCGTTGAGAGTCTCATATCATTCTCTTCGCGGTACTGCCATCGTATTCTGAGAGAACACGGGCATCTGATTTTAAAGGATTGAATCGTATAGGTGTCGAAGCAGTGGTTGAAGCGAGTTCACTTCTATGAGTTGAGAATTCGGAGAGAGTGCTCTGCAGACAGCTCGGAATGGGGTTGTTGCGTGGGCTCTGGGATATTCCAACAAATGTACACTGCGTCAATGGCTCCGAAGCGTTCAATGGAAGGAACTCGGAATTCAAAGTTAGGTGGGTTACGGGCATCAAACTCCTGTCGACGACGAGGTCCTGAGGAGCCGACAGAATAGGATACGAAGTTATATCGAAAATATCGAGGCATCTGAAGAGATGTGGGAAGGTAAGAAAGGTGGACAAGTGGGCACCGCAATAGAAAATTTTGTCATCCTCGACGAAAATCGGATCCTCGTAACGGAATTAAGCAGCTTTCTAAGAATCTACGCATCTACGAACATCAAAAACGTTTTCCACAGCAGAAATTCCACCAGGTAAGAACCACCATGATGGTTTAGTGGTCTTCCGCAGTAAAGATGACCACAGCTTTGTGGGCCCAGGCAAACTTGATACAGTGCCAAGGTTACGCTTAAGCTTAAGTAATGCACAGGAAACGGCAAGGCATTTATCCGGGAGAAGGAAAAGACCGTTCTCCATGTTGACGCCCAGCCACATGTCGCACAAAGGTCTTCGTAAGAAAGGGATAATCGAACCTATCCAGCTTTGCTTCACCCAATGCAGGGTCTCTCTCTCCTCACCAACTTCCTCTTTTTCGGCCATCTCGACAGCTTTCTTGGCAGAAAAAACATTCGAAAATCGAGACATGCTGGCAATAACTTTTAACGATTTCCGGTTTCTATATTTTGAGTTCGTGCATCGGTTCAGCTTGCCTCTTTTAACGAAGATTTCTATTTTTATATTACCAAAAATGGCTGAGTGACTTTGAGCTAGATTTATTGCTTTGAAGACGGAGACCGAAACCCGCGTTACTTTCTGAACAGCCTAATAGAAGAGAATTGATCAACGCTGAGGGCTTTATTCTGTTCACTTTTGCAATTATGGCACCGACGCGCATAGCGTAGTGAGTGGCAAGCCGCTGTCAACACGTGTAATGGATCATGGTTTCTCGGCGGTGTAATGGACAAACACGGTGCCCAAGCAGCACGAGTCCAGGCTCGAATTGCGAGGCCTACTCTTTGGCCTCGGAATTCGAGCTTGCCCTTGTTGCGGAGCTATAACTCTGCCTCCTGTTCGCAATTTAGCGGCATTTATTGCAATATAATAAGCAAGTAGCGTACGTTGCTTACTTCATTACGCATTAAACTCATGGCTTATTGTTCTCGCAAAGACTTCTGAAAATCTCGTTGAAATTGCAGCACACACAATTTGAACATCAATCATATAATAGGTCATATAGTGGATTCATTGATTCCAAATAGCTAGACTGCGAGATCAGACGCTTTGAACTAGTGGAGGAATGTAGGGATGATACATGTGCATGCACGGGGCGGGGGAGGGAGGGTTAAGAAGTCACTCTCCTTCCACGTTCATAACAGAACTTACAAAGTGCCAAATTCAAACCAAATGATCCAAATTCTTTACAAAGTGCCAAATTCAAACCAAATGATCCAAATTCTATCTTGAAGTGCGCATCCAAACCTATCTGAAAAACTTCGTGATAGCATTGGATGCCGGCAATCTGCATCAGACACGAGAACATGGTGTACCGTTCAAGCTCAACAAGGTCTTCGACGGATCGTGGGCCATTACGGGCGAATGCGACCTTGCCTGGAGCGCTGGTAGGGAAAGGGTGTTGCACAGTCAGAGCTACTGTCTCTCTACTCATCAGTCAACCTATCGAAGAAATTATGTTGCGGCTTCAGGGGAGAGCGATTGCAGTGGGAGACGTGCGTTTCTCCTCCTGGGGTCAGGTCACCACAGTTGCGCGATCATTGAAGCTTAAGGTTAAGTTTGGGTTTAGACTTAGGTTAAGGCTTATGCTTACACATTGGCTTATGCCTAAGATGATTGGACCTAGGCTAAGGAGGAGAAACACTACGCACCCGATTGCAGTAGGCCTGCTTTAGCTCGACGGTAGTGGCCGGTGTCGTCGTGTTCTGAAGATGGTGAGTGCAGTGAAGGAAGACCCGCTTCTGCCTATAGAAGTAGGGGGCTTCTAGGGAATATTGCCTATGAAATTTCCTTCAACAGCACCACACTGTGCGATGAAAAGTTTGGTGATGTGCGACATAAACGAAATGACTTTTGCTCTACCCCCCCCCCCTTCCCCACTGCTTATTGCTAAATTTCGCAATGCAATCCATAGAAACTTTTCCCAAAAAATACAAATGCGGATGCGCATGATCTGAAAAAGGAAGCAATTTTCATTAGTGAGCGGCCTTTCGATCAGAGCTCTCGGCTTTGCGCTCCTCTTGAAACAGGCTGTTGCTTCCGGGTGACAAGCTTCGTGAATTGGACCAGAAGGCTCATGGACTTTTCTGCGCCGATATTTAGTATCTGAAACGGTTCCTCCAAACCGGTCCTACAATCGCACATTCTTGACTAACCATCAATCATATCATTCTGCTTCCTATCGACCTACATCGATAAACCGCGTTCACAGAAATGCGCCTTCCTCTCTCGCAGAGTTTCCTCGTTGTTTACAAAACCGATAACTTTCAATTTGAGAGTAGCATCATGTTCCAATAGTACCCGGTGGTCGTACATTTTAAGCTTCGTGTTGGTTTTCAAGATCTCTTTTTAGTGGGAGACATTTTCTAATGCTGAGTCTTAATGAAAACTAATTTATCAGCCATGTTGCTAAAGCTGAGCTTCATGACGAAGTTATTATCAATTCGCCTGATTGTTATTACATTCGTCGTTTTCACACATACCAGAAATTTAGTCGTATCAACATAGTGTCTGATTTTGTGCCAACCAAATACAAGCGGTTGCAACTTCTATTCGTCCAGAGATGGACGGCTCTATCCCCTTCCTTTCTTGCACATCCTCTTCCTGTTAACTATTATTTCTTATGAGAGCTTCCCAATCCTACCTCAACGATTAGTTTTTATTTCAAAAAATTGATAATCTAATCGCAGACAGCCTAGCGAACTCAACCTCAGGTCGCTGGTTTATCACTGGTTTTGTTACTTATATTTTGACAGGTTTGTCAGGAAATTTTAACTTCATGATATTTTAATATTATGGCGTGTTCAAGCACATAAACAAATAAATAAAAAAGTAATCAATACGGAGCCTTCCATCATAGAAATGTCTAATGTGTGAGAGCGCGAGCGTGTTGGTGGTGAGTGAGGTCGTTCAATATGAGCTCTATTCCTATTTCTTCGCCATTTCTTCACACATGAAGGATTTTGCATAGCTAAACCGACACTCCGCTTGCATTTTCGTTCACCCACATCGATTTTCCTTCTCCTTCAATGGTATGGTTGGTCTACCCATAACCAGAGTGACCGGTAAGGATCGACATCCAGGAGAATGTGAAAAGCGTTTTATAAGATAAGAGAACCTCGTGTAGAAAACTCATGAAATTCCCCCTTCATTCCAAAAAAGGGACGTACCGAAACTTAACAGCCATGACCCTTCAACTTCCATCCACGGTCCACTTTGTGATCCCAAACATGACCTCGTTTCGGGTCATGTTTGGGACTTTCGCGTTTTGGGTGCGACTCGTATACGGTCCGACATGCATTTCGATCTCGACTCTTCCGTCTATGAACCGATCAAGCAATATGTGAAAAATAACGTGCTTGGTCTCTCTTAGAGAAATCTCAATGTAAATGCCTGCGATTCAGAAGCTCCCTCATACATGAGATGCACTGCTCTTTTATCCGATTCGATAACTCCGCCCATGGTGGAGAAATGTGGGTGGACCACTCGGCGCGGTGCTAATTGCGCTTATGATCCCTGGCAGGGATCCGACGAACGTTACTCTCTGGAGGTAGCCGTTCAGAGTTGAACAAGCACACTGTCGACGGATTGCCTTTTTGTTGATTTTTGCCTTCGAAGCGCTCCAGTAATTTGGGAGGCCACTGCAATTCAATAACTCGTGCCGCCTATTCATATAACCCAATTTTTGCATTGGGAACAAGCTCCAGGGACTATGAACGAATTTCAGAAGAAAAGAGAACCTAGTCTCATTTTTCATTAGAGTTTATACCAGGGGAAAATTTCAGTTACGCTTCAACATGCATTCGGCTTCTCACGAAGATGCCTCCCCTTGCGAAGAGCTAGTCTGTATTCCTAAAGATATTCCATATATTTCAAATCTCATAATCTCAGAGCTTCTGCATTGCAATTGCACAGTTTCCAGCTTATTAGATTTTCTCGCAGCTCCATTATGTATGTCTGTTGTAGGGTATCAGGCAACAGGTGTTGTACTAAAGGATCGTCGCTATTCCCATCTGTTCGTACTTCTCATGATGGTGTTCATTATGAGTCTACTCAGTGTGATCCTCGGACTTGTGGTAGCGGTGAAAATCGCTCAAATGGATCAACAGCTCGAAGAGGCCCAGGCAAAAATACCTCGTGGGATCCAGCAAACCTTGAAACGTAAGTAAGCCCTTTACTTTATGGTGAACTATGCTTGTTGTACAAATTTTGCACTGACAGTTTTTGAAATGAGAGCTTTTGAAATGGAGCTTTTGTTGTTGGCTGCTAGCTTTTGAAGTACTCCTCACTCAGGTGCCGGTCATAAGGTCCACTTTTTCGCGCTTCCTAGAAACCAAGAGTTTGGGAGGGGGACACTTCATTGTACTCTACAACACTGATAGTGAGGAGAATTATAAGAGTGTTTATTACACCTAATCGATTCATTTAAAGGAGGAATTCACGATTAGAATGAAGGTCGAAGAAAGGGAAACTGACCTAGTTGAGGGACCCACGGACCTCCTGAGGGTGCGAACTGACGCGCAATTCGCATGGAAAAATTTGACCTCGGCGACCTATCATGCCTCAAAGCTGGCGGGTCCGGCGATCTCCGCCCACCGATCATCTGATCACTCGCCGTAGTTCAATACGTGGCGAGTGATTAGATAGCAGAGAGAGCGTAGTGTTGAAGAGGGCAC
>MU894897.1:0-36112 GCA_036418205.1 Ostertagia ostertagi
AAGTTACGAAGTCCCTCGGGGAAAGCCAAGATTGCTCACGGACCCGGGGCTCTCCTCCCTTCTAAGGCTTAGTCCTGAACGTTTGCAAAAAAGAATATGCTTTCCGTGGTTTCAAATGCTCTGAATCGCTATGCCCCCTCACCGGATGAGACCTACTGAAACAATTAGGACAAACAGCACCATCAACACAACTGCTTCAAAAAACCCGCAAAGACTCCACAACCATCCCCTTTGAAAAGGATGAGAGGCCACAAACAGCAACAAATCAAGATGGCTCCTAACCATTAGAAAGGATAGAAGCATAAGACATCAAGGAAGCCAAAACACGATAAACAAAAACAACTCCGCGTTCCGGACACGATAATGGGAGAAGCGAACTCAGTAAATAGGACGTAGTGCACACTCCCTGCAACACCGTAATCTGACGCCTAATTTTATTCCACGCGTTTCGGTTAGTCACGGCAACATTGATCACTTCATGGCAAATTGTGACCTTTTGAAAATCGTTTTCTAGTGTTCGAGAGGATTCTCCAACATACCAGTAGTTATCCATCACTAGGTTGAAATAAGTCAAAACGCTGCGCAACACAAAAGAGCTCTTCACATTCCGAGTAAACCGCTGTGTTTGGCAAAACTATGGAGTCATGATAAGATCCGTCCTGAAAACGGTCCCCACGATTTCCACCAGACCCTTCGGGTAGTGCCAACCCACTGAATTTCCAAAAAAGTCGTAGTTTTGGGATGCGTATGGCTGCTAAAGCCTACAAGACAGATAACAAAGGCCGCGGATTCACTGTTACCGTAATCCGCGTTAGCATTGGTGCGCGCTGTAGCAAGCATTGGCGCGCCCTTTAGCGACACAAGCATCAGCGCTCGGGAGGCAGTGGTCAACCAACAAGTGAGAGGACTAAGCCTTATGAAGGAAGGGAAGAAAGCAGAGATGCTGTAATGGTGTGCATATGCGAGTGTGCCCACAGAACACCATAAAAACCTGAATCACCAGGCCCTGCGTTGATCGGCGGTTACGAGTATTCGCTTTTGCCGCTGGCGCCATTTGTGTGCATATGCTTTTGCATTTGTCGCGATTTGGCGCCACCTTGTCACGAAGCAAGAGATGAAATGTGTGAAATCACAAGGTGAGTGGCTTCTTCACCTCTGAGCCTCCTCTCGCCAAACGCTTAGTCCTGGGGCCGGGTGCAGTAAGCCCCAACTAGGGAATGGGTCCCCATCCCCTAGTTGGGGATGGGGACCCATTCCCTAGTTGGTGCTGCACCCGGCCCCTGATCGCGACCAAACCAGTGAGAGGGCGCAAGCGACCAGAAAATAGGCACCAAATGGCGCCAACGTGAAAATAAATGTCATATTCGTAATCAGAACACCAAATAACCCCTAAGTACTTGAAAATAAATGTCATATTCGTAATCAGAACACCAAATAACCCCTAAGTACAAGTTTACACCGAATTCGGTGAAAACAGCCATCGTGACAAGGCGACGCCATCTAGCGCAGAAATGGCGCCAACGTCAAAAATGAATATCATATTCGGTAATCGAGGGTTCGATTAAGCCGTATGGGACAAAACTTCCCACAGGAAATTTCAGATTGGGGCAATGGAGTAGTACCGAAATTGCTTCGTTTTTCAGTTAGTGGGCGGATGGGACTAGTCGTGGATAAATTTGCTAATGGGTAGACTTTCGCTAAGTTTCAACGTCGAGTGCATAATTATGATGATCTAAGCCGCAAGAACAGCCAAATTATGAGAACTACGAAAAGTAATAATCTGAGTACTCTTTTCCGCGTTTTTCCTTGACTGGGGGCCGTGAGGCCGGGGGCTGCTAGGGTATGAACCGCTATTCTTTAATCTTACTCTCAGAGCTGCTCTCTCTCTATTTTGTGCTCCCTTGTCTACTCTTTATTCCACCGCTTTGTGACTTTCCCAATCTTTTGGCTCTTCGTGCTAATCCTTGCGTCGCCTAAATGGCGCGCCAATGCTTGCTGCAGCGCGCACCAATGCTAACGCGGATTACGGTAACAGTGAATCCGTGGCCTTTGTTATCTGTTTGTCTAAAGCCTTGATTTACATCGACTACGACACTTCCCAATTTTTCGCTGGATGTCGACCAACTTCTCCTGAAGGAAAATATTGTTTGCCATGTCATCGGAAACACAGTGCCAATCTCATCAAAGCAAATACCTAGATCAGTCGTATGATTACTTTTTTAGGTGACGAGGAGAGATGAAATGAATTTCAGTAATAAAAAACCGGTAGAATCCGTCGACATGGACCAAAATGAGGCTGTTTTCTAGTAGCGAAGGAGCGAAAAAGTATTGCTCTGTGGGGGGGCCAATGGTGTTAGGCGGGGAATTGTCGTTGGGCGGAGCCATGCTGCATCCTAGGCTTTAGCACTTGGGCATTGTCAGATCATCTCGATATTTGTGTACATGATCTCCACTTGCGTAAAACTGCGTTTTTCTAGGAAGAAAGCTCATTTTCAATCAGAAATCTCAGACTTCGATCTTCTCTTTGGAATTCCCACCCCATGTCCTGGCGCTCATACCATGCTTTCTCACTGACCTGTCGTATCATCATAGCTCCCATACACATTTGTGTGCTTCGGCTCAGATGTGTCCACCCAAAACTGCCTCCCGCCCCCCTCCCCCCGCAACTTTATAAAGCAGGGTCAAGCGTGCGTTGAGGAATCCTCGACATGTCACAGAGGGGGGGGGGTCGTATTGGCCCGCTGGGGAGAGATCGGGCCCGATTGATACAGTAGGATCATCGTCGGAGGACAAACATTAAGGATCGAATCGATACCAGGCCAGAGTATTTCCAATAACAATTGATTCCGTCCACACAAAATCTTCGTGATTTAGAGGTGTCCGCTTAGCAATTCTTAGTGACTTTAGTGTTTCATCACCACACAAGTCAAAGGATCCGAAATTCGCACGTTTTCTAGGGATATTTTATCTTTCAAGTAGGTCCTCAAATCCAACGAGATGTGAAGCACACGGCGCATCCCAGAGTGGGCCCAGTTGGTTGCGCGCGCTTCAGCTACGGCTATCTTGATAACGAATCTTAATTCAGGAAGAATCAAGAGGGTTCTGAAAGAGTTCATGTTAAATTACAGAGAGGAGTACACTATTCAACAAGAAACGCAGCCTTCAGCGTCAAATTCACAAGCATGTAACCTTTAAAGTTGAGACCCGCTAAACAATTTTACACTTTTTGCAGAGAGAAAAGCACGAGGATTTTGAATCTGCTCCTACTTCAGTATGTAATCGCTCCTGCAAGGAGCTATAGTCGTTGGGATAGTGCTAATGTAGCGAAAAAGTACCTTTCGGCGGTACTCGGGCAAAAATCCTCAACGTGGCCATTTTTTAATACTGGACGTATGAAGCTGCTTTAGCGACCGTTTGATAGAGAAAATCTTCTAGTTTTGTATGACGTATCAACTTTTTGAATTTGACGGAAATGAAGCAAGTTATTGCTCCGGAAAGTGTAAAAACTCGTGCTCGTCTCGAATTTTCCTCGTTATTTGATCTAAATTTGTTATTTCTTATAACTTCCTGTAATTTCAGTACTGATTAGAAAAAGCTCTTCACAAAACTCCCAAATCAGCTTTCAGATTGAAAATTCGTTAACTTTGAAGAAAGTTATAATCATTTGAATATTTGTTCAAATTTCAATAGTAAATAAGCTGCTCCACGGTCAACGCCAAAGTCCAGTCAACACACAGCTGGCGAAGGCTTTTACAAGGCTTCCTTTGAGCGAAAGGGGGACGTGTAAATTGAGAACCATAATCTGTGTAGTACTAGAATTTGGTAAGTCTTGTGGAGGAAATAAACAAAGAAGAGGTGTTGTCATAGTACGCCATTTCTAGTGACTAGTTTGACGTTTTTTGCTCCGTTTCTCGTTTGCTCGTTTGACAGGACTCGTCATTAATGATCATTCTTTGACTTTTTCACTTTTATACTTTTTACCCTTTAACGACCGTATGGCCCGCCGGCGGGCCATGGCAACTAATTTCTTGTATTTCCTCCCTTTTTGACATTTTTGGAAATTTTAGTTACTAAATATGTTCACAACACCCTAACAAGGCTATGTACACAGTGGTCCACGAATTGCTTTCTTCTAGGGAGAAATCCAGAAACAATAGGCCTAGAAACACTTCTAATGGTAATGTTAGCAAAAATATCATCATTACCCACAGAATAAGAACACAGCACCTGTGGTGATTTTTGAAAAACCGGAGCAGTGATCTTTACTGCAATTGTTGCCACACTAGTAATATTCCTTGCATGGTTCAGTCGATAGGACCCAGTCGTTGCGGGCTTCACCGGGCTTGTTTGGTTTGTAAAAAATATTGTCATTTAGGTGTAATACAAATTAGATTAATACAAATAGCATGTAAGTAAAAGTGAGAGTTCTGGTTGGTGCAGCAAACGGCTGCCCTGTCAAAAAGGCTAGCTATACTAAGGTTCCAATTGAAGCCACTAAATTGGAATTCAGTGTGTGGTAGTAACCGTCTATTGAATAACGTTACTTGTTATTGACACCACAGTGACTAAAGAAAGAAGCTTGAAAGAAGCATTTGTATTCAAATCTGGTCGATTTTTGAATGCAAGTTTTGCGCAAGAAAACAAATTGTTTTCGGTAGCTGCAACTTCAACAGTATTATCAAAACACTTCTGTTACACTAATATTCTGAGGTCTTTTTCATTGGTCTTTTTCAGTACTTTGCTAATAATCCATCTGCGTTACAATGTATGGTTGATTAGTACGACGACTTACCTAAGAAAGTTTGCAATTTAATCAATGTTGCTATAATTAAGCAAAAATGCGGTCTCCTGGGACCGTATGGCCCGCCGGCGGGCCACATGCGTGTCTGGCGTGCGGTCCCACACGCTAGACACGTTTAGAGCGCGCGGTCGTCAAAGGGTTAAAGGAGATTTTCCTGGACGAATTTGAAGGGCAAACCAAAGTTACCTTAAAGGACGAATTTACGATGGAAAAGCAACCCATTCCAAATTGAGGTAGAGATGGTGAGTAGTACCAGAAAGAAAGCGAAACCACGAAAAACGGCCCAGAACCGGAGAAATGGGACCCCTTCCTTGTCCGTTGATTTGAGCATTGATGGGACTCTCATCGCTTTGCCCTCTTCAACCCTACGCTCTCTCAGCTATCTAATCACTCGCCACCTATTGTACTACGGCGAGTGATCAGACGATCGGTGGGCGGAGATCGCCGAACTCGCCAACTTTGAGCCATGCTAGATCTCAGAGGTCAAATCTTTCGATGCCGATTGCGTGTCTGTCCGCACCCTCAAGAGATTCACCGCTCTCCCCACTAGGCGATTTCTCCCTTCTTCGACCTTCGTTCTTTCCGAAGTTATTTGGGCGCCAATCATCTTTATTACGCAACGAAATTTATATTCAGCTTGAAAATTTAACACATGTAGGTCAGAAGATTAGCATCGGTTAACGTTTTACATTCACAGCAAGAGTAATCATAAGATTGATCGTATGGTTGTTTCAATTCACCGATATGGTATAGTTAGCAAATTTCATGTACTTCCTCAGAAGAACTTCTGGACGTTCAAAATGTGAACAGGTCAATATCTGAAAAACGGATTTTGGGGTACGGATCAGTTTTTGGACAGAATCCTGATTATTAAGGACGTGTTTCCATAACGAGTAATAATGGCTGATATTAGCCCTGAATCAATGCATTTTCTCATCTCTATCATAGACTCGTTAACATACTGGGGTACACAGTGTATACGTAAAGTTGCATGTGCACCGGAAATGTAGCCTAGCTCAGAAGAAACGGGACCCGCGCGACAAAGGAAATAGTGTTTTTGCGGCAAAGTAACCTCTATTTCGGAAAGCGAGATCAACGTCGAGTGAAGAATGGACACCACAAGTGACAGCGGCCAAGAAAAGAATTTCTTTTTCTTGTTCTTGGCCGTCGTCATTTTGGTGCGTGGCCTGCATGTCGGCGTTCTTTCTCATCACCGAAAAGAGGGTGTGTGCTAAGCATCAAGTGGCCGGGCCCAAATCCGCCGCCACAGCTCGGTTCCGTCTTCAGTGCAGCTTTTGGCTTATGTGGTACACGTTAGTTATTATTCATTTCCAAATGATATACAAAGGATGCTAACAGCAGGCCGTGTCCACAATCTTATCGGGTCATCTTTCCATCAGCTTTACTTCGTCAAGATGCCCAGCGTGAACGTCAGAGTCAGCGGACTACATCGAAGGATATGAGAGAACTAGAAGGGATCGCTCTAAGCTTTTGATGGGCTCGGTTTGCGAATTTCTTCTCCCTGGTGCGTTATGGTGTTTCCAAACTCATTGCTGACCAACATCACAGGCTATACAGGATGGGCGAAGGGTTACGAAGACCGCGAGCGCTCACGAAATTTCTTCATGTTCGTTTTTCATGTTTTTACTAGCTTATCTGGCTTTTTAAATTGCTGCAGTGATTTTATGAACAGCGTAATGAGGTCAATTTTCTCAGTAGGTGAAGCCGCTTTTTGTCTCAAAACTTTCGAGACCGTTTTGGCATGCTACTTGTAGGAGTCGGACTAACCGTATTCAGTGGAGAAAACTCAGAAATGTGATCTGTGCATTGTTTGAAAGCCTTCTCGAACGCAGCCTTCACCTAAAATAAACTGGCAATCATTCAGGTACCTTCTTTCCTTGATACGCACTACATTCCTTTAATCTAATCTATTCAAGGAATAAACAATAGACACAGATGTATATATATATAGCGACAGAAAACTACCTTTTTTGCGGCTGTGTAAGGACGCCCGGTAACATTGAGCACATTTACTATGACAACCCCTGGAATCAATTTTTTAATGCCCTATCTTGTGGTTTTTCGCTATTTCAAAGTTCAAAGCCGATTGTTTTTTTTTGAGAAGGCCTTACAGTCTTCAGGCTTCTGTAGAACGAGGACTATTTTTCAGTGACAAAATACTTTTTTAATTCGATTGAAAGTTTTCAGTGATGTATGAGGCGTTCACTCGTTCTATAACTTAGGATTGTTTCGGTCGTGGGACGTCTTAAGAGAAGATTTAGTCAAAAGGCGAATCGTAGAAAATAGATGCCTGAAATCGGCAATCCACTGAAGTTTCCTACAGCTAAGGTGACGAGCAGCGTGACTGTTTCGAAGTGCAATAGAACGAACATCAAGTCAGTGGTTTTCCTGAGCTTTCGAACTCAAGGGTACATTTCGCAGCCATATAAGTGTGAGCATAGGCTGGAAAATGAACGCGAGAATCCTCGAAATCCGCTGATGGTATATGCTCCTCCCCCTTCCTCCTTATCGCCCATGACTTTCGATATGACAAAATGTGGGATGGGATGGGACTCGTATAGGGCGGAATGCAAACCTTGAACAAATTACCAGCGAGCTGCGCTGTTTTCAGGGTTCTTAGCAAATTTTTTGCTCTTCCATTGCTTCTCGACCCACAACTATAATACATTTTTTTCATATTTGGTCGCTCTAAGGTACTTTTTCAAAACGCAGTAAAGAGGAGCGTCTTTCTTTCCACATGAGCTCCTACGTAACGGGAAGGGTTTTAGGTCGGGTATGCCAGATCAAATTCAATAAGTTTCTGCCACAGGCAGAAGAGGGACTTCTAAGAGCCTTACACGAAGCACCTTTGCTGGTGATTAACTTAGACAAAATATCCAAGTTCTCTTCTTTGTAGAACACATCCACAGGGCAGTTCGTTGCAACGTTGTCCGTAATAACTTCGTATAGCATACATTATACGAAGTTATCTCAAAAGATGGATCGCTAAAAACTTTGGTCTAGTTGATCAGCTTCCCACGATGCTTCTGTCGACTGACAATACTACTTACAATCAAGGAAAATCGGCTTCAATAAGACTATTAAGCGATTGAAACTGAGTATAGAGAATTCGAAGATGGAACATACAGTGATGAAAATATGGTATTCTTTCTTATCTGGGGATTTATGTTTTATTTTGTATGCTGTATAGAATGTTAGCTGTCGTGTTTGCGATAACTCAATGTGATCATTGAAAGCTGTTTTTTTGATTTGGTTGTTGTGGTCGTATAGTTGTAATCGACATGTTTGGATTTCTATAATCGTTTGTTGTGAGTATAAAACCGTCGACAAGGGCCGTTAACAAAACCCTCTTCCCCACTAGCAGTGAAGGAGGCTGGCTTGGGAAAGAGGCACGTACAATCAAGTTTTCTGAAGATATCAGTCGTGTTATCGGTTGATACGGCAATCAACCTAGCTGATTTCACACGTTATGCCAGCCACGCACCACATCCGGAGGTGGGGCGGTCCTGGATTAATCCAGGCGGCCCTGGATTGAAACCGAACGCCCCGGGGCTTAACGGGGTTTTCCAAGGTGGGAAGTTGCTGCAATGTGTGCAGCTACCCACATACAACCTCCAGGCACGGGAATTACTTCTCTAGCGTGTCTGAGCCCGACCTTTGCCTTTAAGTGACTATGGCCCCATCGAGTACATGCTAGGAGTTTTCCTACGCCATAAATGTTCGCAATGAAGGCAAATTTTGCGATAAATTGATGATCCATTGAAAATGGAGGCAGAATTTGTGATCGTCTAAGATGTAAGAATCTCAGAGGTATCGGACCTGAAGTCTGTTGACATGCAGTCATACTCCTCATGGCTCTCCGTTTGGTGGGGGCATAGTCTAAGAGGGTCGCTGTCGTTATCTACGCGTTCAACAGCGCGATTAATCGATAAAGTTCAAGATTTAGTTCAGTGTGACGTGGTGGTGCTCAATGGAACGCCAGTAGCGAAAAAAGCAGAAAATTCCGCCAAGGGAACGCAAAACGGGACTCTCTTTTTAGCGTTGGTCTTTGCCATAAAGGTAACGCTCAGATAGTGGACGTATGCAACGAAGTTCAAGCAATGCTTTTATTGCATCAACGCCAAACATACGCTTAACACCGACTCAACATTTGCGCTGTCACGCAGGTCGTCCAAATCAACAAGTAACTTAGTGGGCGGATCGCTTCTGGGGGCGGAGCGCTTTCGTAGTCCTGCTCAGCAACTAGCGCACCTTAGGTTGTGAGAGCGCCACATCTCGCTTCTCTGGCAACCAAGTAACTGATTCGTGCGGTGCACATACCTCCCTGATGATCCCTCATGCTCCCTTTAGCGCTCTGCTCTACCTCTTCGCCAAAGCGGATAGCGTGCGGCTAGGTCGACCGCTGCACGACAGGCGTGGAGGTATCGATCTCTCTTTCACTGCGGCAACGCTCATCTCCTGTAACTTCTGAGGGCGCTCCCGAATAAGAGTATACATGCCTCCTTCGACTTGATCCAATTTATCGTGAACTCAAATAAGCCGACGGACCCCAATGGTATGTAACGGAATTTTTGTATGGAGAGTGAGATTAAAAAGAAAAAAGCGGCCACAAATCATCGATACGTATTTCTCGAGCCCAGATAGGCCCCTCTCTTTAAGCAGCACTTTACCTTGAGATGGGGATATCTTGAAGCGTTATCAGCCGTTGCAACCCCGTTGCATTCACAGCAGCCGTTATGGTTAATCATTACAACAACAGCGGTGGGCAGGAAGGCAATGATTGCGGAACCGTAACCATTAGCGCCCTAACCGCGCATTTTGTGCGACGAAAGTGGGACGACTTCTGAAGTACAAGGGTGGGACGACTTCTGCAGGTACAACATTTCACTTTCGGCATGGTTTCTTCTAGTGAGCTTAATTCCGAGGCTTGCCTTGAACTAAGATCCTGCTATTCAGTTTTGAGCGCCGAGAAGCCTGCTCAGGATGAAATTAGGCGTTTCTTCGATTGTACCATTATAAATATTGTAGAAAAACAGCTTCTCCAGCGGCAAAATCAGCAGAAAGCAATCAAAAGTCAATTCGCCTTATACGCAAGAGCATTCTTTCAGGATGACGTATTGATAGATGGCTCTCTATGACAGAGACGAATTACGAAGCTATGCTCGTCCGTCTGAACCAGGGAGGTCTAGAATGGTGCCGGAAGACATAAAATTTTTCGAAAACTGAATCAAGGTCATCAGAAGCAATAGATAAACCCAACTCCAGAGTATTTAACATTACGTCGTCGGAAGAGATACAAGAGATATCTCAGTCGTACCTTTCATTACAGCCTGTTTCAAAAAATCGACACCGTCCATCACGGTTACAGTGTGTCGGCGGTCCAGTTCAAGACCAAACCATTTCTTTGCAACTTCCAACATTTTTGGGTCGATCTCCACTACTGTGATTTGCATCTGAAGTAGAATGCTTTGGCTGCTTTTTGAGAACAATTTTCATATATTATGTCGCCTAAAAAGCTATTTATACCTCGGGATAGGTGTGGTGGAGATAAGAGTTTATAAAACCCGCTCCTAAGCCAATGACGAGCACTTGCGCTTCGGCGTCCTTCTTGATTTGCACGGCTCCACTGGTGAACATCTCCTCTAGAACATACACTTCTAAATGGCTTCCTGTGTGGAACAGTTTGAAGTTTTCCGATTCGGCGATATCGAACACACTATCCAGGGCAACTAAGCATTGGAACTGACCCAGGCGGGAGGGGCGAGGTGAAGGTAGAAGGAAAGATGAAACCGAACTACTCTTGCAAAAAGATTATACGCTGACGTTTGCTCGCAAGTGAGATTTATCGGAAGAGTCGAATATTGCTTCAGCCCCACCAACTTCTCCTACATTCATTTCCTTCCACCCTAGCTGAAACTAGATAGCTAGGCAGCTAACTTCTGTAGAAGATGGCTACTGGGCAAAAAGGGCCGGGACCACTATTTTCCCAGGACTTCGCAAATTTCTTGGAGCTTTTAAAAAAATTTAGAAGTTCTCGTAACACCACTTATTACTGACAACTGCTGAGTTCCCCAAAGATCAAGTCCTATCATATCCGTTACGACATCCCCTTTTTAACATGGCCTTGAACGAGGAGGCTACGATAAACTGGATGTGGAAGGGGGAGGTATGCCTTCTGTGAATCTGCTGACTTCCCCAAAGATCAAGAAACAATGAGTGTCTTCAATCAAGCGAGTGGAGACATGTATCGCGGTGAAAAGCGCATCCACAACCACGTTCCTGACTCGAACCGAGCGAAAACCCCGGCGAACGTCACCTGTCTTGGCGCGGCCCGCCCCCAAGCTCGGGTTATGATTGGTTGAATGCTGGTACTGTTATCGCCGTACTTACTCTTCGTTATGAGAGGCATTTATATCAAAGGTAGAATTTACGATAAAAAGTTAGCTCATTGGAAATAAGGGTAGAGGTGATCATTCCAACTTTTTTCCTGTCCAGTACACCCCCTACCGCTAATTTCAGCTCCAGCGGGTAACGATTTTTTAGTAACGTCCGCTTTTAAGCAGAAACCCTCGACTTGGTTTTCCATAGCTATACATCTTTTGCACCCCTTTGATTGCAAGCGGTTTTCATCGGTCGCTCGGTGGCTGGCTTGTGAAGCCCATTCCGCTACAACGGATTTTCCCAACGAAACCTTCTGCGTATCTCTCCTCCGTCATGAGCCCTTCTGGCTGTGAATGTTATATGTCTTTCTGTCTCGGAATGCTATCTTCACTACTGTTTAGACCATGAATCTCACCTATCATTGTCGAAGTGTAGCTGATTGATACCAGCCTGCTCTTGTCTACACTCCATTTGCTTGTGTCTTGAGCGAGTTTACCTTGGAAAACAAGTAAAATAAGTGGATTTCTGTAAAGTAACAAGAGTGAAGAAAATAGCCATAAGCTGCGCTCAAACGAAACCCGTACAATCCAGTCAAGAGTGTATAAGGGTCTCATCCAGTAAGGAGAGCATGTGGTGTGACGCTTCATATTGCGTGAAGTAATCAACTTCTCAGGGGAGGATATGTATTATAGTTCTAGGGTGGGTGTAAAAGCTTGAGCGGAATCCTGTCACACTACATGCCCAACCCCCTTGCTGGATGAGACCCGCACATAAGCAGGAACACTGTTCTCACAATAGTGGTACATTGCATCTACTGTAACGTCTCCAGCTAAGATTAAACCCATTTTTGAGGCAACTTCTTGAGCATTTTTCAAATTCAGCTTTGGAAAAACATACTTTCTGGAACCTTCAAGTGCATGGCTGAGATCAACAAGTGACCGTTTTTCAACACTCGTACAAATCCGTCACTTAAAATGAGCTAATTGATCAATTGATAGTGATTGATCAATCGTAGATACCGAACTAGTAGTTGTTTGAAATGCAACATCAGCAATCGACGTACTTGTCATCTACATAGTCGGATAATCGAACACAGTGACCGTCGGTCAAACAAATTGATTCTTCTCTGGAAATACAACTGTTTAGGGGCACGCCTTACGACCAGTTCACGTTCCCGCTATAGTGGTAGGACGTTTCGTCTTCAGGGCAGGAAACTCCGTAGAAACTAAGGTTCACAGGAGGAGGGGGGGCATACTTAGGATTGTTGGAGCACTTAATATTTTTGTGCATTGTGATTGTGATCGAGAATATGTTCAGAGGGAGGTTGCGGTCACGACCCCTCCCCTCTCCTGTCGCCTAAATACAACCCCCACGTTGGACTTGGTCCAACGGACGGTTATCCTGGTGGTGAAAGGTGGCGTTGCAATGGAGTTTTCAATGGGATTTTCTTGCAGGAAAAATGCATGAAATAGCCGAATTTTTCAGTCTTATGTGCCACCACTCATACTTGATCATATTATTAGATCCGCATAGTTTTAGATTTGGGGAAGAGTTGGTGTGTGTCACTTTCTCGAAATGAGGGATCGTGAAAAAAATCCAATTCGGCACCATGGCCATTTGACCCCGCCCCCTCCCCTCTACCCCACACCGTCGAGAGTTCTCCCGCCCAATGTACTAACGGGGTCATCTCTTAATGAAGTCATTTCTTCGTCTACGAAAGTGTACAGCAGGATAACTAACTGGTGGTCCAGTTGTTAATCAACTCTGGAACTTTTTCACCCATCGGTAAGTGTGTAGTCTACATAAATCCTATCGATTAAGATCATAGGGTTCCTGAGCTTCATTGTTTAACGAGACTTCTTTGTTGTTGACTGAAATGAAACTCTTCCAAAAGGCTTTTTTGACGACGTTTCGGGCCGTAATATTGATTCGCTCTTCTTTTATGTTAGAACTTAATGTATGGATGATTTTATAGACCTGAAGATGGGCCTACGGCCAGAGTCAACCCTGCGTTGCGCAGTTTTCAACGGCCACGTTGCGCAGTTTCGCCCGATTAGACACGTTCTCTCGCGCGAACATTCACACTCGCATGCTCGAGCCGTCTGCGTCTCCGCCCATACAGCGTGCGTTGAGGATCTCTCAACGTGCCGTTGCGAACTGCGCAACGCAGGGTTGACTCTGCCTACGGCCCGAAACGTCGTCCTAAGCCTTTTGGAAGAATTTAATTTCAATCAACAATAAATCCTATCGTTCAACAAGATCACAGACCAATTGCATATGGAGTGTTCATAGTTGGCGATCGTGCATGAGTTTAGGCGACCAGGCGAGTAGTCGATTTGGCGCATAGGCGATTAAAAGATCTTCCACGGAAAAAGCTCCGCCTCCATTACCACAGAAAAACGATACCTTAGGCCCCTAGCCTCATGAGCATAGCAAAAAGAACGGAACATAAGCGTTAGTTTCGATAATACTAATCCTACACACAAGACAAAATGATCACTCTTTCCGTGGAAGATTCCTTTAAGGTATCGTTTTCTGTGGTAATGAGGGCGGAGCTTTTTCCGTGGAAGATTCCTTTAAGGAAGGATAGGCGTGGAAAACTACGAACGTTTTGATTGGTTTGCTCCGCCCATAGAGCGTTGTAGGCGAGTAGGCGACCAGGCGATCGCTCAATAGGCGGAGCAAACCAATCAAAAAGTACGTAGTCTTCCGCGCCTTATCGCCTAGTCGCACGTATGATAGCCAACTAGGAATACTCCATTATATTCTTACTGTTAGGCCGCGTTCATAGTTCGCGACTCCGGAGATTAGGATAGTACGCGACAATGAAAAACATATGTATTGACGGGGAGATTAGGATAGTAGTAGATTAGGATAGAGTAGGATAGTGCGCTGACAAGATTAGATACGTATCGATTGAAATCGCTGGAGAGTAGGATATTACGATATTACGATAGTAGGATAGTAGTAGAGTACGGAATTAGGATAGTAGGCTATTCCGCTGAACATATCAGATACATATTGACTGAAATCGCTGGAGAGTAGGATATTACGATATCACGATAGTAGGATAGTAGTAGTACGCGAATTAGGATAGTAGGCTATTCCGCTGAACATATCAGATACATATTGACTGAAATCGCTGGCGAGTAGGATATTAAGCGACCAGTGTGGATTTATAAAAGTTTTCATTGTTTCCGAATTTTGGGCTAAACTAGCTTGTTTTCTTGACTCAACGTTCTGTCTTCATGGTTTGTGTCTCTCCTAAATGGTTAAACTAACATTTTGTTTCCTTGTGAACATTTACATAAATCATCTAATTCGATAAGTCGAATTAGTTGCTATTGATTTGGAGTACTGAAATATACTTATAGTTGTTACAGTCACAGTACAGTTACAATACAGTCACAATGGATGTTACAGCACAAAAATCTTACTTATGTTTCAGAAGAATCGAAGAAATGTTGTGGAACCGACTCGGCAAGATAATTGTTCTTATTAAATCCAGCGTTTCTCTCTCTAAGGCTCAGCCTGGAGGGAGAAACTCAGGTAGAAAGTCGTGCAACATAACTCACCCTTCCTGATACTTGAGTTGGATGGAGAAATTGAAAAATCAATACCTACACGTTTAAATAGCTGCAAGTCATCAACACCCACGTAAGACACGTGGCTACAGATCAGAAGGAGTCTGTTGGATTTCACAGGAAATTCAATTGTGACTTAATCTAGAAGAGAACTCAAGAAAAGAAAGTAAAAAGCAAAAGAAAAGTAGGCAGGAAAAGAAAACAGGCATAATAGGAGTATTGATTTTCTATTTGTGGTCGCTTACTATCCTACTATCCTAATCTCGTACTCTACTAATATCCTACTATCCTAATATCCTGATCAATATGTATCTAATCTGTTCAGCGGAATCTACTACTATCCTACTATCGTAATATCGTAATATCCTACTCTCCGGCGATTTCAGTCGATACGTATCTAATCTTGTCAGCGCAATCTACTACTATCCTACTCTCCTACTCTCCTATCGCCAGTCGCTCAGTATCCTACTATCCTACTCTCCGACTATCCTACTATCCTGATCTCCGGTGTCGCGAACTATGAACGCGGCCTAATGATTATATGTTCATTAATTATAGATCTAAAACCTACATTACTCTTTCGTATCCGTACAATCTGATGAATTGATTGACAAGTTTATTGTACTTGTTGTGCTCGAAATGATTATTTGAACAAGCGAACGATGATGACGCATGTTTGTAGCTGTCGGCACATTTTACAGGGATCTAAACGTCAACGCTTTTGCCGAAGAAAAAGGCTATCATAATGCTCAACTTATAAGTTACGTCATTACAGTGATTTTGTCAGGATCGGTGAATCAGCACAAAGGATACGTATTGATCGAATCAGTGCGTCGTTCTTCAAAAAGAACCGATTCTCATAATCAATATGTATTTTCGCAAGCTCTCCGATCTCTTAAAACGCTGCCGAAATGAAAGCGGGAAAACGAGGGGCAATCGATAAAAGGAGGCTCGGCTTCATAAGGTCTACAACGTTTGTTTGCAAACAAGCTTTACTTCTTGATGTGAAGGTTCTCAAATGCATGCTGCAGAAGTAAAACTGCCCCACACTGCGTTCACGTTATTACGGGAGCCATTGAGGTGAAAAATCCACTTACAGAACTTCGGAGGTCTTAGGGAAAGGGAAGAGCGCTCATGTCGTTGGGGGGCATTCAAGTTAGTGAGCCAATTGCTGTGCTTGAGACTGAGCCTTAGGCAGGGGAAGGGATGGGAAGGGATTGTGGAGTAGGATGTGAGCAACGTATATGTTCTCCCTGAAGTTTCTCTTGGACTCTAGGCTTAGTCCAAGGTCACCTACCATTGGCTTTGCTGTGATGCCCCCCCAAGGACATGAGCGCCGAGGGAAGGGCATTCTGGGGGAGAACGTGAGCACCTTTATTCTCCCTAGGGTTTCCTCCTTCTTTTGGGCGTAGTCCTAAAATCACTTAGTTTTGACTGTCCGACTTTTAAGGACAATAAGCGCCGTAACACCCTGTTACTATCCTACTATATATAATCGGCTAAGCGGTTGTGTGTGTGTGTGTGTGTGTCTGACCGGAAATTCATAACTTCGTTCCCTTTGATCCCAGAGCGCTCAAACTTCTAGGGTATATAGGGGGTCGGGGTGAACACTGATGGTGGGTGGCGGAAAGTGATAAGTACTGATAGAAGCTGATAACGGGCGTCAGAATGCCGATGTCACCAACTTCCTTACGCCGTTCGGCGTTGGCAGTGGACTGCTAGCACTCATGAATATTGTGTAGAGTAGGACTGGGACCCAAATGGTGAGCGAAGGAAAGTGATAGCAAATGATAAGGGCTGATAAGGGCATCGGAATGCTGACGTCGTCAGTTTCGCAACGCCCTTTGCGTTGATCCTAAGATGTTCGCACTCATGAATATTATGTGGGGTGAGGCAGGGACCAAAAGGGTGATCGGAAGAAGGTGGTAACAACTGATTAGAACTGATAAGGGGCGTCAAAGTGTGGATACCACCAGTTTCGTTGCGGCCTTCGTGGTGACAGTAAATATTAGCTCCTACACGCTACAAGATGGGACGGAGATACGGTGAATGTGGGTGACAGAAAGGGGTGTGAAAGGCAGGTGCACTAATAAAAATAGCGACAATTGAGTGTGCACTCGGTTAAACTGAACCAGATTCCTAGCACGGGAATATGTTCCATTTCCACCCTTTCATCTAAAAAAGCAAAGGAAGTTGAGCTGCTCCACTATCTGGACTTGGACTAATAGCGAATAAAATCATATTTCCAATTTCCATCATCGATTGATGCTGATTGATTGGTTATATTCCACTTACACACCGATTCTTCAATTGTGGGAATTCTATAAACCGCTAAATCGCCCGAGCTCGATATCAATGCTAAATGTTTACGAAGTCATGATAAGTACCATTCTCATTCCGCATGCTACTGCGCGCATTACGCGACAATCTTCAGCGAAACTGGACAACCTTTAAACATCATGTGAAACATCTTCCAAACATCTTACTGTTAGTTTCTCAGTCACGTGACCTAATATTCTGCAAGTTGTCCAGTTTCACTAAAGCCCACCATTTGATGCGCGCGGTTGCGTGCGGAGCTAAACTGGTGTTTTCATAAAAACAAGGAACTCCTCTTACATCACGTGAGTTACAACGCTGACACTCCAGCCATGGCGGTAGGACCTCAGCATTGAAATTAAACTTCGCTCCTTATGTGAATGAACTTCCTATCCATTCCATCGATTGGAAGTGAAAGCTCAACGCATTCCATGCTTCGTCGTGTTGATGCAGGTCAAGCCGCGTAAGGGCAATACAGCGTGCTCTAACTATTGGGTTGATGCATAATTATGAAGCGTTCATAGTTTGCGATTGTACGTGGGATTAGGCAAGTAGGTGATTAGGCGGGAAGACTAACATACGTGTTGGCTGGTTTGCTCCCATAGAGCGTTGTAGGCGAGTAGGCCGATTAGGCGATTAGGCGATCGCTCAATGGGCGGAGCAACAACAATACGTATTCCTTCAAACTTATCGCCTACTCGCCTAGTCGCCTAATCGACTATTCGCTAGGTCGCCAATTGTTAACTCTCCATTGTTGCGGTTTTTTTGATTCAGCAAAAACGAAAAAATATTTACCGAAAACATGTTTGAATGATCCTTCTGCAGCGTGTTCACCATCCGTTTAAGAACTGCTTCTCATTTGCTTAGCAGTCAGCCGATTCCACGGGCGAAGGAGTCACGATCCTTGGAGGCAACAGTCATCATAAATTTTGTCTTTTGAAAGTTCAATTCCGATTGACGTGGTAGTCTGCTGGAGCTTTGTACGTATGTGTAGCGTATGTGAGCGCAGATTCCATCTTTTCAACTTGGCTTTTGCTGATTATTCCTCGGCCGAAAGTTTGTTGAGATTGCGAAATGAATCTACCGCCTACCAACTTTTCTCGAAGTTTCAGAGCATAATGTTGCGAATATGTAGTTAATTTTCGACATGGAGTCTGTCAATGAAAGAGAAAAGATTATTTTCATAAGAACTATTAAACGAAACGTCCATAATAAATAAATAAGTAAAAATACTACCGAATAAATAACAATACATAATAAACGTCATAATAAACGACGCGTCAATTTTTCTAAAAAAAGGCGTGAAAAAATTCTGAAAAAAATGCATCAACCCAATACTTCTGGGACTACATTTGAGTCTCTGTCAACCTGCTTCTTTCTTCTGAGTTGGAGTAGGCGTATCGTTGGAAGTGACGTGTACTTGATAGAAGGTGTGTGGATAAGCTGCTTCTGACATACATCGCTGGATATGAGCAAAGCATGCTGGCAACAGCTTGTCCACGTAATTTCTATCAAGTGCACGTCACCTGCGGATTCCGGACTTGGGTCTAGCGGGTCTCTTAATGACTTCAAAATTTAGCTAAAAATCCCTATCACGATTGATGGTTTGAAACGAACTTTCACACATACATTATTTATACCAGATTAGTCCCCCGTCAACCGCCGGGACCTTCCTTTCCTGCGCAAGCTTTCTATCCTCCGCTATGGTCCCTTCCTCCTGTGACACCAACACCTCCTGGAAGTGACGCGTATGCAACACAATGGTGTTTCAAACAGTAGAAGGGACACAATCATGATATGACGGTAGATTTTTCGCTTCCCTTCCTCATCCTCCCTTCCTCTCTCCACTGCCCTCCAGCTGCCACTGCAGCACCATGTGGAATGAACGGAAGTGTGCTAAGCAGGTGTTTATATAGCCCTAAGAGTGTTATCACAACTATCCTGCTACAAAACATTGATATCTCAAAAATCCTGTAAGCTACCCGATTTGTTAGCGGTTTGTTTATCCCATGAGCTTCCTTCTCACTCACTTCATTTTGCGGACGGACACACATACATACACACACACACACACATACAGATACACAAACCGACACACAAAGTTAGCGCTTTATAAAATAGAAGGATAATCCTTTCAAGAATCCCATGCACAACATTTCATCATTTACATCAAAGAAAATTCGTGTAATACCAAAGTTGCGTCATGAGCAATAAAAGAACGAGGTGGCCTGAAGACGAGCTCGCGAGCAGTTGATTCTAGTGTATCGTCGGAACTATGTACCACTCTGCAACCTTAATGTAATGCTTTTCAAAGACGTATCGTGAAACTCAACTCGCTCAAACGACCGCATTTCCCAGCTGTCATTCTCTCCTCCTAATGGGCTACACCTCGGCTCTCACCTGCGTTGATACACGATGCATAGTGAAGTCGAAAGCTGACATGCTGAGGGGTTGTGTGAGCGACTCTAACACTATACGCTGGTGACTATTGCAGTAGTATTTCCAAAGAGAAAGCTCGCCGTAGTGCGATATTCATTTGAAATCGCGCGCGCGAGAATTTTTTTGAAGAGGCGAGCATCTCGATAAACATACATCCAATCTTCCTTTTCCTTAAGCCTTGCTTTTCTTCACGATTGGTCGTGCTATGAGTGGTCTTCTGTAGAGGTTTCATCTACGTAATCCTCATACATTTTTCTTCTTGAGTTTTTCAAGTTGCGTTTTTAATACCTTTGCAGATAACGATAAAATGGGCATGCGAACGTGAAGTCAAATACCTTGTTGTATCAGAGCGCGTGACTCTTCATATTATCTTTTCTACGGACTTCTTCGTGCACCCAAATATGTTTCTGTTCTGCAAGGTTCACGTTCAGCATTCACACTTACCTCTTCTATAATTGTTGGCTAAGAAGTAAATGGACGCTTTCTATTAAGAGAAAAATGAGAAGGAGTCAACTATTGGTTGAAAATACAGGCAAGCACAACAAAGGCTCTATGATAAAAAACTATTGAAAGAAACTGCCAATATCGAAAAATGAATACACCCTTCAACCAATCTTAATTATATTAGTTTTGGCTGGAAGAGAGAAGATAAACGAAAAAACAAGACATCAGTATTCGCTACAGTCATCATCTCTGAATGATTTCCCAATCTCCAGACACCTCGCCTCAACCGGATCGTTGGCCCCGACAAGTCCTGAAAACATATCAGTCCTTTCTTTTCAATACTTACATCGCGAATTTCAGAAAATAGCAAAGGTTCTTTCAGAAACAAGCGGAAATGAGTAAATGGAAGGAAACCTTTTGATGAAATGTTTATGCTTGGGTTTGACCAGATTTGACGAGCCATGAACAAGCCAAAATGGCATACCTCTTTCGCATTTCCCTACAGAATTATTGTGATTCTTGCTCGAAGATGTTCGCTGACGTTCATCAGGTTCACGGCTCTCAGCACGGTTCAGGTATTACTTTTCTTGCTCAAACAAGCAGAAATGCTAATTCCAGCGCTTCTGCCCCTCAACCACGACCTTCGAAGTACCAAGGACATAGAGAGGTAAGCATGCAGGGCAAGAGGGCAGTACTAACATATAAAATTCCAGGTGGCTGCTCGTCCTATGTTTTTGCATTGGCTCGAAGAAATCAGAGATCTGATGTGAACCAATGCGTGGGATGCAAAAATTGAACGCTTGGAAAACGATCGAAGTACGACGTAGAAATTCCAAAGCTTCCGTGATTGACAACATTTCTGTTAAGGCCATTGGAGACGAGTTCGTAAGTGACCCATGCGCCATTGACCATGTGTGCACCCCAACGGAGGCAGTAACACATAAAGCGAAAAGAATTGAGTACAAGGTCGCAACGTGAAATGCCATTATATTATGTATATGTACATCTCGCAATATTCTTGTTCAGAAAGTACAAGAGGTCAAGGGCGACGAGCTATATGCAGGACCTGTACCAAGGAAGGTATACCAAGGAAATCTTGTCAAAAACTAACCAGGAATACGATGGTAATTCTATGTCACAATCGGTGAACTTATGACATTATATAGTCCTTACATAGGACGTTGTGAAGGCCCTGTATGGACGGGGATACGGAATGAAGAGGCGAACGATGTCTAGGTAAATTGTGATGGAATTATGACCCTAATATCTTACGTTCGTAAAAGCTTTTCAGGGCAATCAAATCGCTGCAAGATGAGGAAGTCACACTCGAGAACATCGCCGAAGACCTTGCGAAGTTCAATGACGGGAGGATGTTCGTCCATGAATAGAGGTCCTGAGCTGCATGTGTGCTACTCTGAAGATACGATTGCGGTACTCTGACATGAACACAGGAGTGAAAAAATCAACCACTCTCTCACAGAGAGCCTTAAAAGCTGGCCTGTACGCTGTTGTACCGATGGTGCACATTTGAAACAGCCAAAAGAGCTCATGCAGCTATATCCTGTTCATGGTATGTGTGAAGAAGGCGTGGAGGCTTGGATGCCCTACGCAATGACGGCACGGAAGACGAAGGATGTATATTCGCGGGTGTTCGAGCACTTGGAGAGGTTATTCGATATTCATCGCCAAGGACCACTCCCTAGGATTCGAATAATCCTCGAACCTAAGGAAGCGTCTATTGCCGCCGTGCACCGTCTATTCCCTGAGTCTGTGGTAGAGGGCTGTGCCTTTCACCTCGCACATTCCTAGGATAGGTTGGAAGATGATTCACAGCTCACTTCGTATCGAATTCCACTCGCTTCATTTCAGACGAAGGGACGCCTTCTAAGAAAATTCACCGACGGTCATGGCAGGGTTCCGATCGTTGCGCAGTGGTGAGACAGTCATTTCCCTGCCCAGGCGCCTCTACGACTGTGACAAATAAACCTTTTTGTAGGTACGAGCGCTATGGATGCCACCCGTGCCACGAGAAAACGTCGCATACAAAAAGTTTTTAGAGTACTTGCATACGACGTGATTAGATGGTCCTTCCAAGGATATGTGGAATAAGTGGGAGGTGGTGTACCTCCGGACCACAAACAGCGGAGGCCTTCCACAAATAAAGATAAAACAAACAGCTTCATTGACTTGTACGTAGTCCATCCTTTCAGACGCTCACACGTCACAATTGGTAGAGAACATCTAGACCTCAGGACGCTTATAGAGAAACTTTAATATATCGACTTCGAGTCTAAACGCTCGCTGCGCTGGATAAGCGAGGTACGCGTTATCTAGAAGCACACGCACACACCACCGGTTCAGAATAACAACTTTCGCCATCGTGGAGAAGACAAACATCTTATATTAGAAAACGGGACAAGGAAAGAAGGGGAAACATTGAAAACAGCAAAGAGGTAGAGTTAAAGAAGTAAAAGTAAAGAAAAGTGAAGCAAAAAAGAGGTAGAATTGTCTCGTATGAAATGCAGGTAATTACTCATATGTCAGATTAAGGGATAGCTAAACCTCTAACCTGAGTGTGTGGCGGTAGTATTCATTATTCTGTGTAGTACAATAGATTGGGACTAGATGCATTTTGTCACTTCAATAACATACGACATAAGGGAAGTGAAGGATGTAGAGGTGAGGAGTTAGACGAACCCGAAGTCGAGCACAGGCACGGCCCGACAAACCCGCTGACTGTGGGCTGGTAGCATAAGTAGTCTCCGATGTGGTTGCGAAATGCGGCATGACAGACGCATGTGGGTCGAAGAAGATTATCGCGTGTGCGGAGTCACGAGAGCAGATATCGAAAACTATTGTATTCACATGTCCAGATATGTGTCTGGAAAAACAATTTAATGTTGTGAAACAATGTACTTGATGAGTTCCGAAGTTTTCCTTGCTACAATGTGTGATGAGCTTCTGGCAGTAACGACATCATTAGAGCAACCAAAGTCACAGCAGCTGCAAATAAACAAGAAGAGTACAATGGGCATAACACATCAACGCATACCGGAAAGAAGGAAGAGGGAGGGCATATGTGTACAAGCACTTCCTATGTTTTGGACGACACGACGCGACATCAGACACGTATCGGTCGCCCGATCCGATCGTACTTGTAGGACAACCGGCATATATCTAATCCCGCGCGATCGTTATGGGATGACCGACCATGAAAGCGCCCTTGAGGCCATGGCCATAGTCTGCGATCTTGTGATTTCAATGAGCTTGGATAGACTATGGTTCTTATCTAGTTCGCGAAAGTTCGCAAAATTTAGAATTGCAAGACCGCAAACCATGTCCGCGGTCTAGGTTGGCCTAATAGTGAAATACTTGCCTAGCTCGTCAATGAATATAGGAAAGAAAGCTGCAAAACGGTCATTCGATAGCAGGAATAAAGATTCGGATAACAGCGCAATACCTTGCTGGAACGTGAGAAACTTCATAATAAATCATTGTGAACTATTACATAAGAGTAAGTTTGAATCACAGCACTAATCTAAGAAGAGTGTCGAACGAAATCGTACAAAAAGAAGCAGGGAAATAATCAAAAAAGATGAATCTGGGGAACCGTTAAGGATTCAGCATCCATGGCATTGATCGATTAGTGAAGCTCAATAATTGAGTGACGCGGACGAGTTGTCCTGTCAAGGCATGATGTGGCAATTACGGACTCTGCGCTCCAATGCTAACTGGATCGCGCCATATGACGCACACCCTTCACATTCTGTTCGCCTCATACCACTAGCCTTCGCACTTTCTGCGTCCTTGCTGTTCTCCGCTCTACAAGTACTAACAGCAGTTTGTGTGACTTGCTGTTCGATAAGCGCAATGGCAAAGCCCACGATGTGTCTGTTAAGGCAAAGCTCTGGCCCAGCCTCACTGGAAAGGTTCTTTTCCTTGGTGGAGGTGGTAGTAGAGTAGTACTGCAAGGGTCGCTACAAATTAGCCTTCGAAATTCTCACCAACTGTAAGGTGCTGGTGCCTTCGAGTTTGGCCCGCCGACACCTGATTCATCTGTGCATGCCCACCGTTCCATACCCTGGCAATGTTCAACTAATAAGATAAAAGGAGAAGGCCTTTGCCGTTACTCCAACCAACAGACCCCGGAGGGATGGAAGGCTTGGTTGGCCTGGACGACTCACGACCCAGGATTCGATCCTCGGACCGCGCGCGTGGTAAGCATGCCACTTGTCCACTACACCACTGCCGCCCTACTCAACCACTACACTATTCAACTATCACAACCCAAAATCTCAAAATTTATTTTCCGCCTAAACTTTGCTCCTAGGGGTAGTTTATTGCCGTGATTACGAAAATGACATTCACTTTAAGTGGTGGCCAATTGACGTCACCTTTTCGCGACAGTCCTTCTATCGAATTCGTTATCAATTTCTGTATAGGGGCTACTTGTTGTCCTGATTACGAATATTACATTTGTTTTCAACATTTGCGCTGTCTATCGCATATTTCCCGTTCTCCTGTGCTCTAACACCTATGCGTACTGCCTGAGACAAAGCTTAGGGAGACGAAGCATAGGGAGGCTTCGGGGGAGTGAGCATACAACGTTGGCGAGCTTTGAAGCGTATCACACTACAGGGCAAGTGGCTTACTCACCTTCGGGCCCTCCTATCCCCAAAGGCTTAGTCCTGAACAAATCAGTGACAGACGCTAACTGGCGCCAACGCCACGAATGAACGCCATATTCGTAATCAGGATACAAAATAACCACCTATTCGGAAGTTTACACCGATTTGGTGATAGCAAGTGTCGCGACATTGTGAAAGTTTCGAGCTTTTGGGTGCAACAGGGTCAAGCGAGGCGTTGAGGAAAATTTGGAAATACGACCCCCCCCCCACCACCCTCCGCCGGAGGCCGAAGTCCATGAAACAACCCTCTTCAAAAGCCGAACTATGAAAAGGTTGAAAAGCTTGTTTAATTCTCCCCCAAAACTGCTCATAAAAAAGCCCTGCTACCCCACCGCCCACAAAAAAATTCGTTTAAGAAGTACAAAAGTGAAAAAGTCAAAGAATAATCATTATTGATGAGTCCTACCAAACGAGCAAACGAGAAACAGACCAGAAAACGACAAACTAGCCACTAAAAATGGCATACCATGACAACATCTGTTCTTTATTTATTTCCTCCACAAGACTTACCAAATTCTAGTACTACACAGATTGTGGTTCTCAATTTGCACGTAGCCCTTCAGTTGAAAGAAGCTTTTTAACCGCCTTCGCCAGCTGTGTGTTGACTGGACTTTGGCGTTGACCGTGGAGCAGCTTATTTACTATTGAAATTTGAACAAATATTCAAATGATTATAACTTTCTTCAAATATGAACGAATTTTCAATCTGAAAGCTGATTTGGGAGTTTTGTGAAGAGCTTTTTCTAATCAGTACTGAAATTACAGGAAGTTATAAGAAATAACAAATTTAGATCAAATAACGAGGAAAATTCGAGACGAGCACGAGTTTTTACACTTTTCCGGAGCAATAACTTGCTTCATTTCCGTCAAATTCAAAAAGTTGATACGTCATACAAAACTAGAAGATTTTCTCTATCAAACGGTCGCTAAAGCAGCTTTATACGTCCAGTACTCAAAAAATGGCCACGTTGAGGATTTTTGCAAAATTAACGAGGAAAATTCGTGATGAGTGCGAGTTTTTACGCTTTCCAAAGCCATAACTCCGTTCAAACTCATCCAATCCGAAAAGTAAATACGCCATCATAAACTAGAAGATTTGCTCTATCAAATGCTTACTAGAACTGCTCCAAACGTCCAGTATTAAAAAAACGGCTACGTTGAGGATTTTGCACGAGTACCGCCGAAAGGTACTTTTTCGCTACATTGGCACTATTTCAACGGCTGTATATCCTTTTAAGGGCGATTATGTACTAAAGTAAGAGCAGATTTGAAATCACTGCTTTTCTCTTTCTAAGAAAAGTGATTGATTAGCGTTTCTCAACTTTAAAGGTTACATGTTTATAAATTTAACCCTGAAGAGTCCGTTAACGCAGTGTTGAATGGTGTACACCTCCCTGTAAATGCGCACGGACACTTTCAGAATTCTCTCGATTGTTCCTGAATTGAGGTTGTTTGTCCAAGGAGCCGTAGTTGAAGCGCGCGCAACAACTAGACCCTTTCTCGGATGCGCCGTGTACCTCACATCCCTTCAGATTCGGGGTCTTACTTGAAAGATGAAATATCTCTTGGAAAGCGTGCGAAATTCAGATTCTTTAACTTGTGTGGTGATAAAACACTGAAGTAACTAAGAATTACCGGACGCCTCAGAATCACGAAAATTTTGTGTGGGTGAAATATCATTTTCATTGGAAATCCTCTGGCCTGGCATCGACTCATCCTTGATATTTGTCTTCCGACGGTGATGATCCCACTGCATCAAAATGGCTCGATCTCTTCCACCCAGCGGGCCAATACGACCCCCCCCCCCTGCGACGTGTCGAGGATTCCTCAACGCACGCTTGACCCTTAGCAAGTCTGTACTATATTCTCAACGTTCGTTAATGTTGACCGCTATGCTCTCAAAAGGCAAATCGCTAGAAAGATTGGCGTATAAAGACGCCATAGCGGCGATGTGGAATCAAAAGTGGAAAGGGATAAGCAACCAACAGCCACCGAAACGCTACATTAAAGGCAAAGTTAGGCTCGTGTGGGCATATGGCGCCTGAATTGAGTGTAGAGATGGGAGGTGGAACGACAGTGAAGAAAAAACACAAAGAAACCGTCGACAAGACCGAAATCGAAACCCCATCTCTTCTAGCAGTGAAAGGAGGCTTGCTCGGGGGAGAGCCACGTCCAAACGAGTTTTCCGGATATGCCAGCCGTTCCATCGGTTGATACGGCAATCAACCTAGCTGATCTCACACGTTAGGCCAGCCACGCACCACATCCCGCGGTGGGCGGGACCAGCTGATGTAACGAACCCATCGCTGTAAGTAGTAGGCCAGAAGCCTTGACGGCGCGCAATCTCGAGTCAGGAGTGTGGCATCACCCCTCTGAGCGCATTCCTGGAAATATTAGTGATGGAAAGGCCTTCTATGGTTACCTAATCCTGACTCGTGGCTTTAAGGCACGCCCTCCGGTAAGGTCGGATGCAGTACAGCGGCGAGACAATGCGATCAGCGAAGGCAGAACACGCGAGAAAGCATGCCGCACGAGAGAGCGCTTTGATCTTCCAACGATGCGGTGGGTGGGAAGCGTTGCAATAAGGGCCGATGGTTGCAGTTCCTTAAAGATTAGCGCCCTAACCGCGCATTTTGTGCGACGGGCGTGGCACGCTCCCTGTAGGGGAGGGCACTACAAGTGTCCTCACGTACTCTTCCTACTACTCAGGCTAATCCCAGGGCTTTTCAATTTTCTCTGCCCTTTATATGACTCCATTCAATGTCTGCTTTCAACTAAAAGGTTCGTGTTTTATGTGTTTTTAGCGAGTTCTTTTCCTTTTCCTTCGCTTACGGTCCATTTGGCATATCAACTTTCACATTCGAGTGTTATTGTCACATCAATCTGATAATGAGTCTTGCCTTGAATAATTATTCCATGAGTAGTATGGATGGGTTTGCAACTGCGAAAGTGCTGCCACCTTTGCGCCCAAAAGCGTTCGGGTTCGACCCAATAAACCAATCAGTTGACCCCAGTGCAAGTGTTGCATGGACCAGCGATTAGAGCAGCGGTTGTCGCGCGTCTAATTACCTGGATAGTCGCACAGTGTTCCATGGTACAGGAAGAAATGAGCACCTGGAAAAGTCGTGCAGGAATCCAGCACAAAGGAGCTCGATTTTGAGAGTTGGCGGCCTTGTGGATTGATAGCATGGAGTCAATGCTGTTGCTGACTCAGCACTCGGAGAAAACTCGTCCGAGTACACCCGCCCATCTCAAGGTAGAACGCTAGAATCTCGGCGATTTCTTTTCCTTTCCTCTTCGATTTCAGCCCATTTCGCACAACCACTTTGAACTTTGGGGATTCTTTTTCATCTCGCTTCAAAGGAAGAGATCACATCACGCTGGTATTAACGTGGACCAAGATCTCAACCTCATCTTCAACTAAGATTATTTCCTTACCTGGAGAGAAGAAAAAACAGTGAATGATAATGAATCAAGCAGTGATAGGAAAAGCATGGTCCTTTGAGAGGGGACCCTCAGAGACGACTGCTTTCTCAAAAAAAGATTATCCCGCTCTCAAAAAACATTAGCGTCCTCCTAAAAACACTCAAGCTGAATCTCCTACAAGTAAATATGATCGAGATGATTTTATTTAAATGGTTTTATGCAAAGAAACAAAGACATATACACATCATATATCAGTGAGAACAGAACCCGCTACTGAGCGATACAGCCGGGTTTTTCTGGTTCCGTCTCTTGGACTTGCATGAGTTTCCGGCGCGCTCCTCTCAGCTGCTCCAGAGCATATTTGTGACCAACTTCGAATGCACCTTCGAACACTTCGTCCAAGCCTTCCTGAAAACGCAAGCATGATTTCTGCGTGGGAACATCATAACAGATTAAAACTCAACACAAACATGACCGGCTTATCCAAGAAGGTGCTATTTCTAGTCCCGACCAGGTGGTAGCCAGCCTTCGCGTGGAAGGGGGAAATGTACCTCTCGTCTGTACAGAAGCTGCAGAGAGGGTAATCCAAGTCGTTTGTCATTACTACGCATCACAGATTCTTGAGCCTCTCAACAAAAGGCGGAATTAGAGTCTAGCATTACACATCATTCTCAAAAATGCCCCATGCATTAAAAGACACAAGCTCTTCGTTGTTAATTGTTTTCATCCCACTCATACGAAGTGCATTCCCCATCGTGCGACCGAGCTCGCTGTGAACTGTCGTCTGAAGGCTAACCCTCGGATAGCCCGACCAGTAGGGGGATACCAGTGAATAAATGTGGGGTCTGTAATCTCACATAGATCAATGCCACTTCATCGCCATAAATGCGCGTCAGGGTCTGTCATCCTTACGAGCCTGCAACCATTGACCCCGTACAGCGCTTACCACCCACCCCGACTAAAGTAAAAGTGAGCGCGGTCTCTCGAACGGCGTGCTCTCTCTCGTCTTTTGTCTTTGATCATCCGGTCTCGCAGCTGACAAGATCGACCATTCCTTGAAGGAATTCCTAATTTCTGACTTTCCCATCTCTCCTTCCAGTTCCATCTAACCCGCCTCATTGTCTCTACTACGAAGCGCTCTTAATACTCACTTTTATAATGGAATCTGCCTTTAAGCCACGTTCAGTCCAGAACATCCGGCGCGCCGCCCCGCCGCGCCCGCCTTGTTTCTGCTATCGGTCGTTCTATAAGCAGGGGCGCCTTTCTAAAAGAGTGAGCCTCGTATCTTATGCAACCATCTTCGAACCGCCATGATCCACTACTCATGATACTGCTACTTCAAGAAGGTGCCACTGAAGCGAGCATTCTACTGAGCTGGCGCTTTCTAAAGTGAGAAGGCCAAATTCTTTTTTCTCTCGAGTTCGGAAAGCAAAAATCCCGCGTAGCAACCAGATGACATTTTGGCAATCGTGTCAATAGCAGTGAGATGGTGGCAGGGTGAACCGGGTACACATGACCGATTTCAGAGATGCCTGACCTCTCTCCACACTCCTAATTGTTGACGCTTTCCGCCCTGCTCAAAGACTGAGGACCACTTCGCAAAATTCCTTTCAACAAACTGCGTAAAAAATTCGAGCAGAGCATGTACTGCACTGCTGAACTGTTGAAATGCAAAAAGCATGAGATAATTCACGGATTTTTTTTTTCCAAGATACTTTCATTAATCATTCTCCTATCTTCTCGCCAAGTATTTCTCTGTTACTTTCGTAGTCACGAACCCATTAGGCCGATAAACAACTATCCCTCTCATCGCAAATGGCAATACGAACTCCTTCCACCTGACTTGACCGATCCCCTCCACCTGAGCACACCTACGGCCGTTGATGGCACCCTTGTGATTTGCGCAACCGCCAAACCCATTCAAACGAGCCTAACCTACCGGTTTATCATTGTCTACGACTACTCATAATGAAAAACAGCTCCAACCTCTACCCCGGGACGCTCCGAACATCTCAACAATATTGCTGGCCCCAATTCCGCTTTTGCGAACGTCTCGGCTCTGAGTTATACGAGTCATTGGCATGTATTTGACCTCTCCACAACCGTAGTTCTCGATTAACATTGAAAGCCTCTTTTCGATTTGAGTCCCAACAAGGACGAAGGGTACACCGCGAATACGTTCGATAACTGTGTCGAGGATCTGGAAGACGTAGACTGAAATTTCCTTGTTTATGTTACAAATCGTCCTGAATAGTCGTTCCGCTTTTCCCACACGCTCTGTTTCACAACATGAAACGGCGCGTCTGCACCACCACGAACCAGACAGAGTCAAAAAGTTTTCTTCCTTCTTCTTTTCTCAGTTAGTTTTCGAAATTTTTCCTTATAAGGTTATCTCCAGCTGCATGATTATCAACCATACTCGCGAACCTGTCGATGTTGGCCTTCAAAACCACTCTGACCCAATTTGGAGCCAAATCATCAAAATTTTCCTAAATGGCGCTAGCTTCAGAAGCGAATGCCATATTTCGTGGTCAAGGCACTGAATCACTCCCATAAGTGATTTCATCTATCTTTTTGTCTCAATTTGAGGCTGTCCTATGCGTACGTTCAGGATTGTCATAGTGCAGCGGTTCCGAAGAAATCAATCTGAGCATCAACCAGTAACAGCATGTGGACGAGCCGGGGACTACTAGTGGCACACGAGGTGTGGCATTCGAAAAAGTCAAGCTTCAGTCCCTGGCGAGAGAACGTGATCTTGCTGAATTTTTGCAAATAGAGGCCGGTCATATATAATTGTTTTGAGTTTTGAGGCAAAGATGCACATTGGCCATCTATCACTGCCCATTCTAGTACTATGAATATATCACCTAGAAACTTGCCTGCCCTCTGCCGGCACCCACCGCAAGTCCAAGGTACAAGACGCTTCTGGGCTACCTGCGACCACAAAATTGTGGATTAATGAGATAGTATTATAGATCCTCTGTCGGTCTTCGTGAACCTGAAGCTGTTAGAATATGCTAATTTGTTGTTTTGCCGTACGGATTGTTGCCAGTGCACGAACTTCTTTATTATTATTTCCTATCGGCTATGTATTAATTCATTTTTTATTTCACTTTATTCGAAAGTATGCAGTCATACAGGACGCTCATGCTCCTCCGGGGAAGAACATTCCGGAACATTCACAACAGAGCATTCAAAAACCGCTTAGGACTAAGCTCAAGGGAGGGGAGAAACGCCAGGGAGAACGAAGATTACTGACATGCTCTCGCAAAAACCTCTCCCTTGCCTAAGTCCCAGCTTCTGCGAGTGGCCCACTTACTGAAGTGGTGTGCAAAACTTAATGCCGTGCCTCAGTATCACATTGATGAGGCTTTGCTACCACGAATGCGAATGTATTAGTGCGAAATGGGCCGACAGTGAAGAAAGGAAAGAAAGAATCCGTCAAAAACGCTTAGGTTGAGGGCTCACTCACCTTCCTATCGGCTGTGCTAAGGGAATGAGAGACTAAGCGCGGAGAGGAGAGTATGAGGCGAGAGAGCGCTACAGATGAGAGAGCGCCAGACAACAGCCTGATAAGAAAAAAAAAAACTCTGCAGCTTCAGCAGCTTACTTTGCAAGGCCGCCATAACTTCGTCGTTGTTCCGTGCCACGGAACGCCCCACCATTCTGCGAACTTGTCTTCTAGGGTCTCGTAGTAAACAACTGACATGCGTAGCCGTCACAACAACCTCTGCGTGGTGTGCCTATGGCGGATGTAGTTTTTTAAAGCCGTGTCTTACTGGCGAGCTAACATAACGCTGTGGAAGCTAATCACAACATGGAACCAGCTACTAACATGTGTCACGCTACAGAATAAGCAATCGACGAACCGCAACCACCTTCACCGCGGAGGCCGCCGCAATACGGCTGCCAACAGCATGCCGGCTCCTGACGATGACCAGCCTATCATGGCTGCCAACTGATAATTGCTTCCCAAGCGCGCTCGACTGGACACGATTGGCTAGGCAAACCTCGTGTCCCGCAGCGTGCAAATGTTTGAAATTCTTCCAACAGGAAATGTAAATGCTCTCTCTTTCCACTATTTGTCGTTCTGATCGAAATCCTACTGTTATATGTTTAGATAATCTTTACGCATTGGACATTGCAGAAATTATTTTGTGACATTCATGTTTTTGTTCATTTACAAAACAAAATCTGCGGTTATGTGGTGAGGCGGCGCCCCACAAAATCGCGTCCGTCCCACGCGACCGAAAAGTGGAAAAGGGGCGCCTCGTCGTGACGCTACTTAAACGGCCCAGAGAGCTATCAATAAGTTATTGTTAGCGCATTTTTCCACACCAATCTTCCCCTTTAATTGTAAAACTAAAAAATCAAATATGATAATGTATTCAAAAGGCAAACCATGTTGAGCGTTTCCTCGACGCTTGCTTGACTAGCCACCGAAACACATAGCAAGTACACATGTGGCTTCTCGCTCGTCTGCTCGACAAAGGATGAATCGACGAACACGCATTTTCGGCCCTTTGAACGCGGTGATGAGTTCACGGCTCTGAAAGTTCTTTCTTAGTCATGAGACCCGCTGCGATAGTAGTGCTGAGTTGCGGGAATCAGTTGTTAAGTAGAAAAACCTGAACTAGATCTCATTATGGAAGCCAGGGTATGGGCACTCCCAAAGCTTCTGACACTTTTGCGCAGTGCCAAGAAGTGATTCCTGAGGTAACGCGACCGCTGAAAGATCACTCATTGAGGAGTAATCCTCCTAATGGATGACCTTTCGACGATCGCGTGTCTCGGGAAATTCTACACCTGATGCATACAGTAGTGATTGGTGCGGTAAAATTGACAAAATCGAAGATTCGTGCGGCAAAATTGACAAAATCGAAAATATCATATTCGTTCCCTCTCCGAAATAAGAACAGTGGCACACGTTCAAATCCCATTGGCCGTCGCACTCCCCTCTTCTAGGTTGTGTTTAAATTCGAAGAAAGATGCGGAAAACAAAATAGAAAGCCCCAGAACGACTACAAATTACTATAAGTGAGGCTAAGAGCTTTTTTAAGATTAGAAGAGAGGGAAACATCAACGATCAAAGTTTGATGTAAATATTGACGACTATGGAAGGCAATAGTGCTCCTACTGATTCCACAATACCTCGAAGAGGTTTACAATGATGATAGCTTTTGAGGGGCAGATGAACATGCTTGCTCCCGTACTAGTAGCTGATGAGTAGCCAAAATAATCCAAATCAGAGAAGCATTTTCAAATCCAATTGGCAGCGGGTAAAACAAGCACAAAATACCGCAGCCGAAAGGTAATATTGAACCCTAAGGACTCCTGTGGATTTTTTCTGCTTCTCTGTTCTCGAAAAGGATACAAATTGATCTTCTGTGACCAATTTCTGGGCTTTCTCGGCGGTCCCAGCAATTACGTGAAAACAAGAGAAAAAGCCAATTATTTTATAACCAAATACCATGAATGAGATTAGGAGCTAATTCAAAACAGAGGAACACAGTATCAGCAAAAAGCTTACTACAACTCTAACAGTGGGTAAAGGATTTAAGAACGGGCTCGAATCGCTTCGTGCTGATATGCAGAATCACACGATATTCGCTTGGGCTTGACCCCTATCGCCCTTCGTAAATCAGAACTCATCTAGCCACCACCCCAACGAAATCAAGTAACCAGCTTAACCTCAGAATTATAAGGCACTCCTGAATAAGCGGCATATTTTTTCATCATCATTTCTTTGCTGGAGTCCTCATCACCGAGAAGGACGCATCTCACCAAATCTACTTCGGTAAGTTTCACCATTCCGAAATATCTGAAACTTAAAGGTACGGTGAGACGATTGTATGTTACCACATTGGTTAAATAGGCAAGAAGCCGTCTGAGGAAACTTATTAGGGAGAAAAAGCAAGCTGCGCAATAAAAACAGACATTGAAATTTTTTTGCTAGTCGGCCATGGTATGTGTAAAGACATAATGCTGCACTGCAATGAGAGGGAAAAGGCGAGAGAGCACGTCGTACGTTGGAGGACGCAGACGCTCACGCATGCTGCGAATGATAGGCAAGGTAGCGCTGCAGCACACAAGGCAAAACGGCTAAGTGTATGTCCCGGACACTTTTTGAGTCGCGGCGTCCTGTCCCTCCTCCTGGCCTCTAAACCATCGCTCTTTTCACTTTAAGAGGGATTGCTTCTTGACGCCTAATCCCAGCCTGGAATTGAACTTAATAAACTCAATCACGTCGTTCAAGCTGTGGTGAGACGGAGCGGTGGCTATCTGCACTTGCTCAACTTTCACGGACTGAATTGAAAACTCCGACTTACATCGCAAGCAGTGTCAGAGGGCTAACAAAAGGAGCAGAAGTTATTAGAACCAAACCTGCAAAGAAAAATACTATGAAACGATTTTTGAAATCTACATCCTAGCTGTTCTTTAAAGGAGGAATTCACGATAAGAACGAAGGTCAAAGAAGGGAAAATTGCATAGTTGGGAGACAGGCGGACCTCCTGAGGGTGCTGACCGACGCGCAATTGGCAGCGAAAGATTTGACCTCGGCGATCTAGCATGGCTCACTCTTGGCGCGGTTGGCGGGGTACGCCCACCGACTATCTAATCACTCGCCGCAGGTCTATACGTGGCGAGTGATTAGATAGCAGAGAGAGCGTAGTGTTGAAGAGGGCACAGCGATGAGAGTCGCATCAATGCGCAAATCAACGGGCAAGGAAGGGGTCCCATTTCTCGGGTTTGGGCCGTTTCAAATGGTTTCTTCTTCATCCCTGCTCCACTGACCACCTCTACCCTTATTTCCAATGAGCTAACTTTTCATCGTAAATTCTGCCTTTAAGTAGGACCTGAATCATTTTCATCAAGAATTTCATCATTACTGCTGAGAAACAAAACCAGTCATATTCAAATCCTGCAGATAGCTAATTGATGTTTTAAAAACTATTGCTTCTATCATTACTGGCCTGCTCTATTAAAATTTCTGAAGTTAAATCCACGATTACTGACTTGCTATTTTGACGCTGCATTGAGGAAGAATCCAAATCTTTGTACTAAAAGAGGTCGTAGTGGACATTGTTGGTTTTTAAGCACAAGAGTTTCAAGGCGCTGTGTTACACGGGGTTTATCTACAAATTGCCAATATCGCAATAACAACGAGGCCTAGTATTTTGGCATTGGAATTATGTAGTAGGAATAATAAAGCTAGCTCAAAGCGTGAAGCACCTGCAGCGCTGTGTAGTAAACTGAAGATGCAGGCCAGCATCTTTCTACGGAATTACAATAAAGTGTCTCTAAGATGTCAATCCACAAAGGATATGGATAGTGGCAGAATTCTCGTTTTCAGGAAGTCCGATTACATATACAGATGACCTATACGGCGCAGAACACAAAGTAGTAGAATGCCCGAGAGAAATCTTATTACGGTAAAACGGTTGAGATCATAGTGCCATCATAATTCTGGCCCTCGCATTATGTTTTTTAATCTACACATTAGAGCAACAAGCCCAACATTGGCATACTGGCGGACTAGCAATGTTCTGAAGAGCGAGAAGTTACGAGCCGTGTTCATGAATAATTCGCTCCCGGTCCCCAGCCGTGCGCCGCTAATTTGAGTTATGTAGCTGCAAAAGACACCTTGACCTTTTGTGCTATGCATTTTACTTCCTTCTTCTCCTCAGAAGGACTCTAGAAGTGAAGAACACATATTTTTAAGTTCCTTCCGATCGCCGTGAGCCTGAATTTCTAAAATTCGACAAGATATCACGAGTTTATGCAGTGATCAGTGCGGCAGTGTGTCGACAGTTCCTTTCCATTTTTCTTTATGGGGCGGAAGTGGTGTAGTGGCAAGTGGCACGCTTACCACGCGAGCGGTCCGGGGATCAAATCCTGGGTCGTGAGTCGCCCGGGCCAACCAAGCCTTCCATCCCTCCGGGGTCGGTTAATTGGTACCAGACTTGTCTGGGAGGATAAAAACACTGACTTGTACATCGGTTATTACGATT
>MU894898.1:0-16956 GCA_036418205.1 Ostertagia ostertagi
GTCCGAATATGGCCAGCTGCTCTCGTGCAACTGTAAACCTGGATATACCGGAGACCGATGTGACAGGTAAATCGCCAGTGTGAATTACACTTGTATTCTACGGGGATTACTCTTCATCAGTTCATCAGCCAATTCCTGTAATTCTCAGAAAAGATGTCCCAGTCTTCACCTTGAATCTGTTTTAGAGTACTTCTATATAAGATTTTAGATGTGACGCTGGTTTCTTCGGCGAGCCTCAGCGTCCAGGCGGTTCATGTCAACCATGCGATTGCAATGACAATAACAATTTGACAGACTCGAGAGCTTGTCATCCAATCACTGGCGATTGCTATCTTTGTGAGAGGAACACCGATGGTCGTCATTGCGAATATTGTGCCCAGTGGTGAGTGATTTGCTTGGCTACTGTAGCTGACTTGCTTAGAGGTGCTACCTAGGCATATGTCCTGTGAACGTCTTCCCGGTCTTTACAATTTACACCTAAAGAGTAATCACAGATGTGACACCCCTATGCATGGGAATCATCCTGCAAGGGCGATAGGTCCTTGCAAAATTTGCTGCAGCAGCTGCAATGACTCCCGGCCGCAGCAGGCTACTGCCTGGCGCCCTCTTGTCTTGCTCCCCTCATAGTCTCCTCTCAGCCTAATCGCCCCTTTAAGCAGCCACCAACTTGAGCGTTTTCGACGAATTCTTTTCGTTTTTTCTTTACTGCCATCCCAATAACACCAGTACTCTTCATATTAGGTGCAAGAATCTGGTGCAGTTCGATCCTGATATGAAAGAATGAGTTCTCACAAACGAAACTCTAGGTAGTTGCCGGATAGGAGAGCGCGGTTGCCTCGATGGAGGGCAGAGAGCTCTTTAATGCTTCAAAATCATGAATGCTTTTTGTTGTCTGCGAGAATGTTGATTTTATCCCCTTTTATGATACTCAAAACAACAATTCAGTTTTTTGTTGAGCTAGTCGAGTTACTTACTGTCAATTAAGGTACCACGGCGATGCAGTGGCGGCAAAGAACTGTACTGCATGTACCTGCGACCAGTGTGGTTCATCGATGTGTGACAACCAAGTTGGCGATTGCCATTGTAAACCAAATGTGGAAGGACTAAATTGCGACAGATGCATTGTAAGTCAAGGCTTTCTTTACTTCACCTTGTTACGACTCACCCTCCACTATCATTTCTTCGGCCACAGTACAGCTAAAAAGGGTGGTCACCACTCTTGCAATGGATTTCCAGTTTTTATTTGCGGATTGAGCTGGTTTTAAGAGACTAAACAAAAAACAGTCTTGGAAACTATTAGTTGGAGCTGAGCACTGTGAAGCCTTGCAAGTACATTACATGTGTAACATTTTTAGTCTGATCATTGGGGTTTCTCGCGCTGTGGTGGATGTTATCCGTGCCACTGCGGTATCGCTTCTTCCTCCACCCAATGTGACGATGAGACCGGACAGTGCCAGTGTCGACCAGGAGCTGTTGGGCTGCGTTGCGAGCACTGCGAGCACGGATTCTGGAACTATGGCGAATACGGCTGTCAAAAGTAATCCACCCACCTCCCTATGTGTCTAAAACTATAACCAAAAATGTGATTTGTAGAGTGCGACTGCGAGGCAGACCTCTCCATGGGTACGGTGTGTGATGTGCGTACGGGACAGTGTCATTGTCAAGAAGGAGCCACCGGAGCTCGCTGCGACCAATGTCTACAGTCATATCTCAGAATTCCCACTTATGGATGCCGACGTAAGGCTTCTTTTCGAGGCATCTAGCGAAAGGCTCTGTAGGGGCATCTGATCTGTTTAAGGTTTGATGAATGCGTACATCATCTGGTCTCCGACGTGGATCATCTGGGAGTCGATATCCAACATCTGAATATGATGTCTGATTGGTTAAACATTCAATACGGCTACCGTGGTTTGGAAGCCCAGGCTAGCCCGAACTCCAAGAAAGAGTCACGCACTAACTACGGTAGTGGATGATTTTAGTCAGGTTAGTGTCTACAGAGTAATTCTAGAATAGGGATTTGCTGTACTCTAGGAATGCAAATTCAGCACTAACCTGGTTGCAGGTTAACTGCTAACTCAACTTAAGGATATTTTCTGTTTATGGTTTGTTTGCAGGATGAAGAGGATCGCATAAACTATCTTAGAAGGGTGTATTACTGAGTCGCAATGGCGGAGTCACGCAACAAGAAAGTCCTGCTTCATCCCCTTGATGCGCTGACTTGGCGCTTTAGCACTAGGGCAATTGCCCACGTGACTAACCCACACGAGCCAACTGGAGGTGTGTTTTTCAGAGTTCTTGTAAATAGGGTTCGCAATTTCAATAGTTATTGCTGGTAGACCAGTTCTCAGTCCACACTTCATTTCCGGTTGCGGAGCGGTTATAATGCAATCATTGAACGTTATTTGTGAAAGGGCATTGGGAGGCGGTCCCAACCACATTACCCAGCATGCTGAGGGGTCTAGTTCATAAATGACGTCATCAAAACCGTGCCGCCCTCCAGTCATCGTAGTCGCTGTCGTCGAGTTCTGGCATTGGCTCGGATAACGTGTTTCACATTTGGGAATAGCGCTGCACTGGACTTTTATCGTAAAAGAATTCCGTATTTTGAGGCTTCTGACAAAAAGATTAACTTCAATCTCACAGAGACGTTTTTAATTTTAGGATATCGCTAACCTGCTGTCTGGTGAACAGTACAACAACTTCATCGGAGATGCTCGTGCTGTCCTTGCCAACATGTCGCAGTTGGTCAACTCGCTGAAAAGGTTGCCTCAGTCGATCATCATACCGCATACCGATAATATTGAAAGTCCTAAATATTGATTTTGTGTCCAGGTCCAACACAGTCGCCGACAACGATGTCGAGCGCGCAATGAATTTGACGGATTCAGCCGGCGAGGTCATTCAGGATATTCGCCGTCGAGCTGCGGTACGCGCCATCATCGTATTCAATCTTCACGCGTTTACTTGTCTTTAATCTTCTTAAGCATCCATTTTTACTCGATTCAGGACGCTTCGGCCTCCGTGGACCACGCTAAAAACCTTGTTGCTTCTCTCGGAAGTCATTCTTCAGCGCTCATCATCGATCCAAGATGGGTGGAATACGCCGAGGAAACGTTGCATCAACTGGAAGCAGCAACAGCGTTAGTGAAGAGATTTCCACTGTGGATTCTAATTTTCAGACCAGCGATCTTATTTCTGGGAATTTAGCGATGGGAAAGCCAGAGGAAGCCACGAGGGTTCCGAAGAAGGTCGCAGAGGTACAAGAAGAACTGAACCGGCGCACTGAAAAATTGGACGAACTGACCAAAAAGCTTCATAAACGCTCAGGACCAGGTGCTCATTGTGGAAGAGAGTCTTCATAGATTTTATGAATGGCATGTAAAAATTGTTTCTCATTCAGAGTGAGAAAGTCGCTGATTACCTGAGCGATTCACAGAAAATGCTAAAGGAATCTCGAAAGAAATCCGAGGAGGCTCGTAAGGTACAGTACATACTCAGAATAATAATTTTTGAAAACTTTTCTCTCTTCAACTCGAATTTAGTGGGGCTATTTATCCCTGGAATGGAAGAGAGGTTGCGTTTGTCGTGAGGAACTTCTTCTCCAGTTAACTTCTTATCCGTGCGGGTGCTGCTAACCATTTTTCACTGCTCACCAAGGAGCGTTATTTGATTTTCCAGGGAAATGGTCGCATTTGGTCGGTGAAGTAGGTACCCAATCAATACCCCTGTTGCGACAGACTACTCATTACTCTTCTATTCGCCCTTCCTCATTCCCTCCCTCTCTCTCTCTCGTCTCCTATCGATCGTAGCATAAGCTGAGTGATAGAGAAACACCCATCCAGCACAGATTTCACAATTCACACAATAGACCCCGGAAACCCACGAGATACTTCTCTCTGTGACGAGTGGAACTCTTCCAATCATGTTGTTTCAATGGAGCGACTCGAAAATATTCAGAAATCAATTTCAATTACAGCCACTCGTTTGTTAAGACTGCCAGCGGCGTGTCGACGTTAAGACTAGGGGTTGCTTGGCAAAGGCCTACTGACGGCCGCGATAAGGCCATTGAAGAACACGGCGTCGTGAGTGGTGTGCTGCTGGAGGTTGGTGCTGCACTCAGTTCTATGCACATTTTGCCCTTAAATATCCGGTTATAGGTCAAAAATCTCACCGAACAAGCGAAGGATGCTCTGGAGTCAGTGGGAAACTCGCTGACGAATTTGGCTGAAGTCCGTGCGGAACTCGCCGAGATGGTTGAGCCCAAACGTGAGAAGCGACAAGCATCCTATGATAAGGGCGCTGTGGATGCCAGAGTTAGAGACCTGGAAATCGAAGCATCACGTCTGAAGAACAACTTTGGCTCAGCTCAATTGGAGTCTCAGGTTTGTCTACAAAATATCCAAAAGTTTTGCTTTGAACATACGAACAGCGAAGTCTGTACGGTGATCATTGCCCTTCTGGATAACGAATGTTCGTTTTAAGAATGCTGTCGAAGCTGCCACCGCCTACAGTAACCTTACCGACTCATTGAAGAATGCTCAAGAAAAGGCACAATGGGCAATCGATGAAATGACTGAGCTGAGTGAGGGTTTGCAAGAGAAAGGTAAGCTTCACAAGTCTTCTTCTTCTGGCTCCACTTCTTCCTACCAGAAAAGTTATTTCCTTTTGCTGCTGAAGATCATGTGAAGTGAATTTGGGTATGTCATCGCCATACTTTGTGGTGCTGCTTGAGTCTGTTGCGCGTGGCTGAGGTATGAAGGTACAGAAATAGCATAGTAAATTGCATAGTGAATTGAACAGGTTGCTTGCTTATCTAATGTCGACGCTGGGAAGAAAATAAACTGTCCTAGGGCTCGGGGCTTTTATTGTAAAGAGGACTGAAAGTCGAACGAAGACGGTGGCCCGGTAGTTGGCGTGGTCGGGAAATGGGGCGGGGCGTTCACACTTCAAAAGAAGGTGTGATGATGTTACAGTTGTGCTCCAAATTTTCATCAAATCGCTAACCTAGAATCGATTTTCAGAAAGAACAAGTGAAACAGGCACTGAACGGCTCGGCTACGCTAGTCCGTCAAGCATCCAATCTGCAGCAGAACACGCTGAACACTTTGAAGAAAGAAGCCGTCGAGACAGAGAACAGAATTGATAGGGTTGGTTATAGCTCAGCTAGGAAATCCGTAATTTCAAGCCAATCTCCGATCGGTGATCATAAGACCGTGATAGTGAGCGAATGAAGCATTTAAAAGAGCCCTTTTCAGTTGACCACAATGGTCGATGGAATGCGCCGTAATGTGGACGGTATCCGTGCGTCGTTGGTATCACCTCTCAACGAGACCACTTTTGCAGAAGTGGAGAAGTCAGCTGATCATGTGAATAGCCTCCTTGTCGACTCGGACAAGGTATATCACTCATATTCACTCTTCACTTCATTCATTGAATCAAATCAAGCACACTTTATGACTCGTTTAAGGTTCTGAGCACAGCGCGTGAGAGCCTTGCGGAACTGAAAGAGGCAACGGACAAGGCCGTCTCGGAAGCTACCGATGCTTTGCAAGGTATTAAGACAACGCGAAGCAACGATGAAAGGAGGTACCTTTTCAGTTTTCACCCTGAGAGCTAAGTGATTCTGGAGTATGAACCCTTCATTTCATTGATTTCGCTTCTAATGTTTTTATTTATCGACCCTTAGCCTGGGGATGCATATACCCGTATGTACAGTGCGAACGCAACCGATTACAGCGAAAATCGCGCTAAAGAATTGACCCGGAGTGAAGCCCGACATGTTAATCTCCTGACCGTCAGAGGGTCGACTTTAAATATTTGCCACAAGTGGCAGTGACGTCCTGATGGCGAAAGCGGCTCCGTGTGGCCAGTGGCACTGCTTACCAGCGCTCACGATCAAGGGCCTAAATCCTTACACGACCATCGGGCACCTCTAGGCTAACCATTATCCCTTCTGAGAGTCGCTGTATCTGTAGCACCTTCATCTTGTAGGGTAAAAACACTGGTAAATGCATGGGCCGACCCGCGCAAGTATTAGGCAATGACTGATTAAATGCCACACGGTTACGACTGGAAGTGGAATGCATGGCGCATCCAAAGAAGTGGCAATGTCACGGTTACTCATAATCTATATCTTATACTACGTCCTGAACACCAATTTAAAAGAGAGGTAGAAAGGACATTTAAGCAGTGAAAGATCATTACGCTCTGTCTGGAGAATCGTCAATTTCAGCTGTCTGTTCTGGTCCCGAAGTTGATGAAATCCTACGACAACATGCACAACAGCGCTACGAATCGTACGGCCAAAGTGGAGGCATGTGTGGATAAAATCGCTGCTCTCAAGGAACAAATTGCTGTCGCCAGAGATGCTGTCGCCAGAGATGCTGCGAACAGGGTGCGTTCCAAGGATTTCTTGAATTTTTAAAAACGTTCAAATTCTCTTTCCATCGCTGCTTCCAAATGGTCGATTTAGATTAAACTCGGTGCACATTTCGAACAAGGCAGCTCGTTGGATCTGGCAATGCCACATCGTGTAGCGCGATCCGCTGCCCATACAGACATCTCTTTCCATTTCCGCACCGCAAAAGAACACGGTGGGTTTCTGCTTAACGAATCTTCTCTTAATTTCTTGCCGACTAGGGATATGGTCTGTTTGACCACAATTGAGAACTTATAGTAAAGATAATGAAGCATCACTATTACACTGAATTCCTGTATTCTGAATTCTGGTCCCTGGATTAAGCTCCTGTTTGAATCCCACCCCTTTGAGTTAGAGATCCGAAAGAAATGCAAGCAGTGAAATTTTGATAAAATCAAAAACAATGGTGTTACGACCCGAAAAAAGCTTTTTAAGAGATGATTCATTCATAAATCAAACAAGTAATTTCATTGACAAATTGCAGGCATCCCACTGTTCTTCGGTAACGAAGAGGGATCTGCTGGTACCCGTGCCGTGCCCACTGATGACTACATCGCCGTGGAAATCGAGTACGGTCTACCGAAGGTCACGATCAACCTAGGCGAAAAACCGCTCGTTATTAGACTATACACGTAAGTTTCGAGTGCACAATTAGCTCTATTAAGCCAGAAGCAGAGATCATATCTTTCAAGTTGTGGGCGAAATAAGCACAATTCTTGGGGCTTAAAGGCACGAGTCAGGATTGAATTGATGCGTTATTTTGTTCAACATTAGGCAAGGGGTGCAATGAGGAACATTAGTGAGGAGAAAAAGCAAAAAGCACCATAGAAAACACTAAATTTCCCTTAGGAGGCCGGCCGTAGTACGACGGAGAGACACAGCGCTGCGAGGAGAGGGAGAACGCGAGATAGTACGTCGTACGCGAGAGGACGCAGAGACCACGCTGCGCGGGCAGCGCGGCGGGCAAGGCCTTAGCGCCATTGCCGCGCACTTTTGGGTCGCGATAGTGTCGCGCCCTCAGTGCTTGGGGAGCCCACTATCGCACCCTGGGAAGAACTTCTGCTGGTTGCCTATCCTGATCCTGACTCGTGGCTTTAAGTCAAGTAGGCTTCTTAATTCAAGTCCTAAAATTAGAGCTCTATTTGTTCACAGTTGTGGGAGGTTTGTCAAAGAGGTCCAAATACATATAACATGCGTGGGTATGAAACTATTAAATGCTGTTGTTGTGGTTTTGAAATGGCTTGCAAAAGCTGCACCGACATGTATCAATGGTGCAGGAAATCCTGCAAATTGAAATAGGTGAATTATATAAGGTCTTTGTACGAACATCGTACTTTAAGGCACATTTCACGACGGCAAGTTTTGGTCATTTTGTAAGAAAATGAATTTAATGGTGCAAGCAAACTGCACAGTTTATGATGGCAAAAACGAAAGTAAAGTATAATATGTAGTAAAGGCTAGAATTCAGTGCGTCCTTTCTCTGAGGTGGACAGTGCATTGACGAAGATACAGTGGGCACCGAAAGAAAGAACAGGGAACAGCAAAGAGCGTACAAGTCAGAGGATATGGGAGCACTACGCCGCCTAAATCTTTGTATGTCGTGCAGCAGAAGCTGCAACTTTCTCCGGTCACGGCAACGTCCTGGCGCCCTTGTCGCAATTTTGCACAACCAGAAGAGAACTGCTTATCGTTTCCCTTCGTCACTCGATCCTGTTTACGATATGGAGGGAATGACATGGCTTCATCCTCCTGTACGATGTCCTCAAACTACTAGCATATGAATTTAAAAGACGACACTATCGCAAGATACGGGTGCAGCAATGACAATGCATTTAAATCGTGTAAATCTTTTCTGTCAAAAACGGAAATAAGCCTCAGGTAGGGGAAGCGAGACTCCAGGGTGTGTGAACAATTTTCATTTTCCCGAGACTCCTGCTTCCTCTTACAGTTTAAATACATTCTTCTTGTTAGCCTTAATCCCAAATGATCCCCCATAACATGTGTTCGCGCCAAAGAAGCTAATATAACTAAAAAAGAATCTAATGTACACAGCTTACCGTTAATAAGCACTCAATTTAGTCACATTCTGAAACTGATAATCCGAAAATAGTGGTAATTTAATGACTTTAAGGCGAGTCGCGGACAATCAGTGGCGTCAGCTAAGTGTTGAACGTATCGGAAGATCGGCAACGGTTAAACTCTATAAGCCTAACAGCGACGAGGTAACTTTATGGCTCTATTTATCCTTTGAAAACCTTTTATGAGATGTATCTTTATGTGCAACAAGCTAAAAGGGTAGCCTTTCAGGTGGAAGAGGTGCAAAAGGGTACAGCTGAAGGCAACAAGAGCATTCTTATCTGATCAGGACAATAAGTCGTCTGTTTGTTGGAGGAATACCGGCCGGCAGTAGGGTGAGGCATTTTTCGATGGAACGTAATTTTTAAGTGTTTATAGATTCAAAAAGTCATTTCAGATTGCCGACGAGGTACGCAATCGCGACTTCGAAGGTGACATTGAAGATCTGACGCTGCATGGTGAACCAGTCGGGCTGTGGAACGCGAAGAGCGGTGGAGCAGTGGCAGTTCGTGGCGCCGTACCGCGCCCGCGCCCGCGCACAAAGGAGTCGTCTGCACAGCAAGGTTTGTATGAGTGCAAGATTAATGACCCATTTTGGCCAGTGTCAGATCAATTCGTTTCAGGAGTCTCTCTCGACGGTGAAGGCTATATCGTCTACCAAATGGGATACTGGATCCCCGAAAACGTGCAGTCTTCTTCTCTATCGCTTCCTTACTTCTCACAGACGGCTTACTGTTCTTCATAGGAAAAGACGTGAGATTAATCAATATCAACCCAATAATCAATGCTGACTTTCGGTCAACTGAAGTGGTACTCTTTTCAGCGTGACTTCCTTGCACTGGAGTTATCGGATGGAAATGTGAAATTATCGCTGGACTTCGGATCTGGTGCCGCACAGTGGCTCGCCGATACCGTGACCTACAACGACGGGCAATGGCACACTGTGATGGTGGCTAGAGATGAGCGACATGTGAAGATGGACGTCGACGGAGTCACGCGTTGAGGGTCCTGGCCGGATATTCTTAGCGGGGAGTGTCATTGAAGTGAGTGAGCCATTACAGGATATTGGACATTTGTTTTAGGCAATAGAGGGACTCTGGGGAGGAAGTGAGCCAATCTTTTTTTTCCGCTGACGTTGTATGTTCCGTAGGCTAGTCATGTTCACCGATCATGACAATTTATGCACCATTATTGAATGTCCCAAGACCGATGCGGTCCTTTTTTTAAAAATTTTTGTTGGTGTGGACTGACTTCTGGGAGCGGGGGCACTTACCTGCAACGGCGTGATTTTGGTGTCTGGAAAAGCGAATCGATTGGCCTGAGGATTGCACTTAACTGAGCAGTTCCTTCGATGGTAGAGAGTGGCGATGAAAATGGACGACAATAGTTTTCCAGATTCGAGCAATCAAACGACGCTTTTTCATTTGAGTTATATAAGATCGAGTATTACAGGTTTGCTGGAGCGATCCTCATAGGTGATATTGTCTACGCTGAAGCGATGACGGATTTACCGTCTACTTGGAGGGAACCGAACTGGAGATTAAATTACGTGAGTTAACTATATCCTTTTAGTCTCGTATTTCGCGATAAGTACCTAATATGGTTTAGTCGGAAGTTCATGATATATTTACTTGAAAAAGCTGATCGTTCAAGCCGTTCCCCATCGAGCGTCAGTAGACTGGCATCAATCCGTTCGTCTCGGAACGGACGAAATGGATTTGTATGCAAGTCATGCCAGCAAAGGAGTGAGGAATGCTTGCCCACTTGGCACTGTGAACACGGTGGAGCATTGGTTGATTGGAAAAGATTGTGAGTTTGGAACTAAAAGTTCGGCCTATAAATTACACATTTGGCCTATCTTCTCGCTGTTTTAAGAAGAAGAAGAAGTTGCTAAGATAACCTTTGGAGGAAGCATATTCTAACGGACTTAGATTTTTTGACGAGTCTTTGAGCGAGATCAAAGATTAATGCTTATCACTTTTTTCGATGATTACTGCTGCTGTCCAAATATTTCCACTTTCAGGTATCGATTTTATCTGATCGATCCACGGCAGTGTTTGAGAATATCACAGCTTCTGATGAGATGGACGTGTCGCTTCGCTTTCAAACCTCGATCGCTTCAAACTGGGCACTTGCTGACATTCAGTCTGACAGAGGAGTGATTTGTTATTGGCGTTGAAATTGAAGCGGCGCTTTGTGCGTGGCCTATGGCTGGGACGATAGGTTAGCCACATCATGTATAGTAAAACAAAGGGTATTCCTGATAAACCAAAGTTGATGGTAAACTGCTTCAATTCGATTTCCGTTTTTCGCGAGATCAAGAGTTTAGTGGAAAGTCCAGATCCTAGAAGATCAGTCGTAATTTCGGCTGCAGAAAATGAAAATGATTCGACCTTAATTCGTCTAATCCTTTTGGAATGAGGCGCTTTCCACTTCCTTCTGTATTTGAGCACGTATTCGCCCTATGCACACGAACAATGAGCACATGAAGCAGATAGAGGGATCAGGTCAGACATGTTGTTAGGGGAGATCTGAGGGGCAACCAATAAACCTACCAGTGTTTCTATGCTCTTCAATAACCAAACTTGCGCTTTTACCGCTAGCTTCGAACGGGATTCAGTAGTTCATTGAAGGAGTGTCACAATAGGTGAGAGGCTGTTGATTTTTAGATTGAACATGTGAAATTCGTTGTGACAAGATCCCTACGCGCGGCACCGGGGGGGAGGGGTGGCTGAAAATCCCTTAGTAAACTTTCCGCCAAGCGCTTCGAAGAAAGGTCATGACATCTCAGACATTTACGATCAATGTCTTTAATCATTGAGCTTGTGAAATTGTGAACCCAGCACCTGCGCTCCTGGAGCTTGAGGCAAATAGAATTTCATAGTAGCTTGGTCGAGATCCTATATTTCTAAGGAACATGAATGTACTGTGAGTTGTTCTTTTGTTCGAAAGCCTATTTGGCTTTAATTTGTATTTCTCAGCTTTTGACTTCCAGGTTTCTTTTGAGTGGCCGTCGCGCTGACGAGCATGTTGGCACTAGTATTCAGTACAGCAGACCAAAGGACTATGATGTGACGTAGACGATCTACATTCGAAGGAGGAACGACGAGCCAACGGCGATGACGTGGTATGTTTTTTGGTTCCTACCGCATGTGTAGCGCAATGACAAGAGTATTCTTCTCGCGTGTTCATGGCCACTGGTTCAATCATTTTCACTCGGAACTAACGCCTAGCCTCTCACCTCAATCGAGTTGGTTGGTTGTATGGCACCGAGTTTGTCCGAAAGCACCAACTTACAAAGTTCCGGTCACATTTTTTCACAGTAGTGATTGGGATCGGAGTGCATGGCGCATTCCCTGTTTATTTTCGTGTAGTATTTCATAGCTTTACCTTTTTTTCAATTGCATTGACGATTGTTTTGTCCAATTACAGCGGGAACGTCGTTCAGCGGTAAGTTTTACCGTGTGTCGCTATAAGTACTACTGCTTTAACATGTGTTTATACTGCATTAATACTGCTCTGTACTGAAGTGGTAACTAGTGAAGTGTCTCACATAACCTGTTTTGGTAGTGAATGACCAGATCCATCCATGATTGTCAGATCTGTATGCTAGTTGTGCTTGATGAGGTCGATAGGCTATGATTGTGCCGTTTTGGCTAGTTGCAGTGAGAGCGAGAATTTTGATTGCGGAAGCGACTGCAGCAGATTTTAGGCGAAAGTGTGGCCTGAGTTAAAGTCGATGTCGTTATAGATTTTATTGATTTCATGATTTTCCCTCATCTCAGGTGGCGGGCGAAATGGCGAAGATTCTTTTCGGACGCCACGATTCCGCTTCATTCGTCGGATGCGTTGGTGATGTGTCGTACAACGGAGAGCTGTTGGATTTCGCGAAGGTGACTACAGAGCCGAGTCTTCTTTTTTTTATTGGCCACATTTTGAAGTTTCTTAATGTCAAATCGACCTCGTTGTAGGCTAAAATCCACGAAGTCTCGCTGACGGGATTGTTCTTTGGCTGCCGATCTCGTGAAAACCACACTGGCAACAACGACTGAAACAGCGTCGACGACTCGTGAGGTGGGGCTTTTGTTACTTAAAATTGTTCCTATGAATACATGGAAGCATATGGTGCTGTTGCTTACTGGAAAACCCTTCGTATGATCCACGTTGTCTTGAAATAGTAAGACTTGTGCTCCTTGTCCTTCGTGGTACCCCTATTATCATCATCACGGGCAAGTAACACACCCAGCTGATCGTGAAATAAGCGGTAGGATCCTTATTCAGCAGAAGTTGTGTAGAGGGGTAGAACATAGAGCTATCAGTCCAGGATTCCTTGCCTGATGCTCCTCTTAAAGTTGGGTTCGAACAGCAATCCAAAATCGAGAGAATGTGAGCCTACGAAGAGGCGCGAGAAATACGGAAAACAAGGTACCTTCAATACAGGAGATTAATATCACCTTGACAAACCATCTGTAGAATAAAGAAGTTAAGAGAGAGTTGGTACGTCCTATCTTTTTGGGCCATATGCGATCAGGTTATGACTCAAGGTGCGCAACACAGGCCCCTTGTCAGTTGATCGAAAACTGCTGAAGACTGAAGGTATCGAAAAAACGAATTATTCAGTTTTTCAGTCCTTGTAGTATCAAAACAACTTGAGAAGCAGCGTTACGGTTCAGTCGTTTACTTGAATATAACAGTTTCTGTCAGTTCATCCTCGAGTACGAATGTCCTTTCAGGCCCCTGCGAATCTTGCAATCACCACTACTACCGCAATGACTACCACCATAGCACCCACGTCAATTTTTTCTGTTCTTCGCTCTAATTTAGACGACATGGGAGCTCAACGAACGATTGTTAGCCTTACCGTACACCTACGACTCTAGCTCACTTACCACACCTACGTCACCAGAGCACACTACGGCCTACAAACGGACCACCACGCAACTCCACCACCACCCACAACAACTACCCCTATACTACGACCTCTACTACAACTACCACCACCACCACTACTACTACAGTACCTTCTACTACGGTAAAAGAAAGAACTGTGGTGTTGCCGGTGTCAGAGCCCACGTTTGAACCACCAGATCTAGTGATAATACCACTTGAGGAAGAAGCCACAACGCCGGCGGGAGAAGTGGTCGAGTTCTGGGGAAGAAATGGCGCGAAAGCCGTTCTGGTGCGGCTTTAGTGAGTGTGGCTGCTCCTCACCTCGTGTCGATTCTGGTCATCAGTAACGCTTTGCCCCTTGCTGAATCCCTGAACAATCCAGCTAATACCTCTGCGCTTTGTAATACGCTTGCATCCTTGGCTTTACACTCACCTTTCTGCTGCTAATAACACCTTCCCTTCGAAGGCTTTGATGTTCCCGAGTGCTATATTTATTTTCAGCCTGTTGCTGACGGTGCTTGTGCTCTGGGATTGGATCCTCGGCCTCCAAAAGATGAAGTGGACGGAACCAAGGTTCGGACTGCAGCCCAACAGTCGCCTGGAGTACGAGGTTATGCCGGATATCATTCGATATAGAGTAAGCTAAGCTTTCGTTTGATTGCCTTGCAGAGCCAAACTTGTCTTTTTCAGGTCCGAGGACATTCTCCTTCAAATTCGCCCTGCTTTCAACGGAGTAATTTTGTTCGCAACCAACGACAAGCATACTGATCACATTGGACTGTTCCTGCTCAACGGTCGTCCTTGTACTCTCGTTCGACACAGGCTCTGGACAGGTAAGGATCTCGCTTAATACCTCTCTTATTGATCTGAGTCCATACGTTGGTTTCAGACTATTATCCACTCAAATCGATCGTTAGTTTCAGACTATCATCCACTCAAATCGATCAATTCTTAACGGTGAATGGCACTCGGTGAAGGCGTCAAGACGCGGCAGCGAAGGGCTACTGGTAGTCGATGAAGAATCGGCTGAAGCTGTGGTTTCGGCCGGCACACGACGCCATCGACACGGCAGCCACTCTTTACCTTTGGGCGCGTCATACTACGGCATGGCCAGCTACGCAAGGACGATCGTGCCGGTAAGTTCGTACAGGAAATGATCCATCAGTACCGTTCTAAGCAACACATTATTTGGGTATTTATGCAAGGTTGAACTGTCCAAGAAATCAAGGCTAATCCGTGTAATTCCAGATGCAAGCAGTGTGAGATCGGAATTTGGTGGTTGCATCAGAGAGTTCAAACTGAATGACAAGAAAGTTCGACACGATCGCTCGTGATCATGGCATCGGCGAATGCAGCGCAAGGACGGAAAGCGGGTTGTATTTCGGCAAGGAGGGCGGCTACGCGATTCTGAAGAAAGAGTTCCAGGTAAGCTATTTTCAATGGAGCAGAGCTGTAAAGACGAAGTAGAGGAATTAGACTCTGAATTCAGCTAAATTATTCTTACTCTGAATATAGGTATTCTAGGGGAATAGTTCGAAATTCATAAATGAAGTTTATAGCAAGAATTCGAGACGAACTAGGTATTTTAGCAGAAAGCGCGCGGTGCTTGCGGCTTAGAAACCAACAACCTCAAATGATGCTCTGTTGAGCTACTCGCTAGTTTATCCACACTGCTTATTTTACTCATATCAAACAGTGCGGTAGTTCCTATGGTGAACGTATAGGCGGTGCTGCCCACCATTTGATACAAAGTTTAATATTATTATTTTTAGGCCTTTCTTTTATGCAGAGTTATTAAGGCATGCCCCAGGATCACATTGGTGTGGCTCTTGTACACGAATGTGAATGTATCGGTGCCAAGTGGGCCGGCAGTGAAGAAAAAAGGAAAAGAATCCGTCGAAAACGCTCAGGTTGAGGGCTCACTCACCTTCCTAATCGGCTGTGCTAAGGGAGAGAGACTAAGCGCGGAGAGGAGAGTATGGGGCGAGAGAGCGCTACAGATGAGAGATCGCCAGACAACAGTCTGATAAGGAAAAAAGTCTGCAGCTTGGGCAGCTTACTTTGCAAGGCCCAAGCGCTTATCGGTTGGGTTTCCGTGCACGAGAACGCCACATTGTGATTGTCCTCTAGGGTTCTATACTAGTGACCGAAGAGAAGCGTTCACACGAACTCTGCCTGGGTTGTGCCTTTAATGCCGGCAAATAGGTTTAGGAGAGTCAGGAGATTTTCTCTTCAATAAAATTTGAGTGGATGGAGATTCCCCTGCCCAAGGGCTGGCATAGATGAATGAGGGTATGAAGATTCTTTTCAGGAAAAAAAACTTTCCAAATTCCATTTGAAACACGGCAGCCACCGGTGGATACCATTGTCCCGAGTGAGATCTTTGTCAGCCACCGGTGGCTGCCATTGTCACGAATGGGTTAAGACATTGCCGCATCGCCATCGCACGCTGTTCTGTCAGCTATTGTGTCCATTTGTGTTTAGACTCTTTGAAAGGAGGGGTATTCCAGATGACAGGTTTGAAATTACATAAGTCCCACTTGCTGCAATCAGTGCTTTTCCTTCGGTTAATTTTCGGCAGTCTGTCTAATCCTTCATCACTTCAGGTTGGCCAGTCATTCTCTGCTGAAATGGAAGTGCGTCCGCGTACAAAGAATGGCGTGTTGTTTTCCGTTGGTGTCGTTGAATACCTGACTGTTCAAATCCTCGATGGCACCGTTAAGGTAATTTTGCAGTTCGATCGCTTGCAGTTAAAAATCAATCCGCACTTTTTATGAGCAGACAATTCCTTTAGTTTATCGTCGACAGTGGTTCGGGAGCCGAGTCGCTGATCTATACTCCGCCAACGTCAAACACCATTTGTGATGGTCACTGGCATTCGATCAAGGTTAGTGCACATTAAAACCATGGAAAGACTTTGTACAAGATAGCGGACAGAGGCGTGGCCTTAATTTTTGCAACCACACAAGCTAAAATTACTACCACATGCATTGGTCATCAGTACATAGATCCACTCGTCATTCAACCCCTTGATCACAATGGTACAAATCAGGGTGAATAACGGTCGAGGAATTCCTCGACCATCGCTCTCTGCTGTGCGAGAGTAGTGCCGAGAGTGAATGTACGCGCGGAGAGCACAGACGGCTCGCGGGTGGCGAGAGTGAATGTCCGCGCGCGAGAACGTAAAGGATCAGGCGAAAATCCTCGACGTGCCGTTGAGGAATCCTCAAGCAATATTCACCCTAGTACAAGTACGATGTTATACATCGTTGTAGTACATATGTGTGCCACCAGGAGTAGAAAGATCGAAAGGTTTGGTGAGGCAGGTTGCCGCATCAGCGCATGCGCTTCTGGTAGGCCAATGTCATACTTTGTGAATCGAGTCATTCGTTGTACACGACGCGACCGCGAACGCTTGTGAATATCTTGGAGCGGACCGGTCGGACATCGGCCGTATCGAGGTCACGCTTGTGCTAGCTTCTACAGTTTCGTGTACTACTACTGTACCACAGATGAGCTCGTTTTTTTTTGAACTTATGTGGGGGACGAGACTTTCTTATTTTGCTGTGACT